>VHKM01001103.1:0-270058 GCA_007210695.1 Neogobius melanostomus
TGAAAAAACAACAAGTAGAACTTAAACCCCTTTTTTTTAATTTCCTGTAATTACACAGGAAAACCAAATGGCAAAGCAGCAACACCACGGTGAATATGCTGTCGCTTTTTTGGTCCGTAAGGGAAAGACGAGCAAGCTGCGTTTGTACCCCCTGGAGGCGACAATGAACGCGACAAGACCAATGTACACCGAATTACAATAATCAAAGTCGCGTAGTTATAAAAGCATGAATGGCTTTCTCAAAGTCACAGGCAGGTAGGATAATTTTTTACCTGCTTAGAGTTTAAGGTGGAAAAGCTTGATTTGACAACATGATTTATATGTTTCTCAAATTTAAATTCATTGTCTACAAAACACACCGAGATTCTGCCAAAAGGGTGAAGAAAGAGGCTAGCGGGCGATGGCGCTCTGTCACCAATATGTCGAGAACATTTGAATCAGAATTTCCAAATTATTAAAAATTGTCTGTCTATCTTTGTTTCAGGACTTTAAAAAGTTGGCCTCCATTCCATAGTTAATTTCTTGTATACAATCCAACAAAGGGATTCAGTGATCCCTTTAGAGCTAGACTTTAGTGGCATATAGATCTGCAATCGTCAGCCATAAAAATGATAACCGACTTTGAAGTTTTCTCTAGAATCAGTCCAAGGGTAAGAAGATACAGAGGAAAATTAACAAAGGCCTAAAATGGACCCTTGAGGCACTCCACAATGAATAGGTGACACAGATGAGAAAAGCAGAGCCAACATTAACTGAAAAACTCTCTATTCTTTTAAATATGATCAAAAACCATTTCAGAACAGTGCCTTTGAGTCCCCACAGAACAGCTCGAGGCGTGATTAAAAGAATGCCATGATTCCACTGTATTCAAATGCAGCAGTTAAGTCCAGGAGCACCAAGCACAGATTGACCTCCACTGTCCGCCAGTTAAAAACAAATTCATTAAAAACTCTTAAAAGGGCCGTTCTCTGTGCTATGACAGGGTTTAAAACCAGATTGGAACTTCTCTGCAATTGGTGTTCTTGATCAATGTAGGATTGCGAAGTAACAAAGAGTTCCGTTCAGCAGCTTCATCCCCGCGCTTGCGTCCCCCAAACTCCCCAAACTCATTCAGAACTCGTCCTCGGAGCTGTCCGCCAGCAGCATGGGCCTTGGTTCCCTGTCCACTGGTGCCCGGCTTCCCGAGGCTGCTCAGATAAAGCAGGGCAGAGAAATGTTAAGCATCTAATTCACTGGGTTTGTTATGAAACTGCCTGTTACTGACCGCCTGCTGCCGCGTCTTCCGTCTCTGTGTTTGAAGCTGTTGCGTCTCTGCGGTGCATCGTTTCTGATTGCTTGTAGAGGCGCCCCGGAGCAGCAGAAGCCCCGGATATTCCCGATGCCCAACAGGAGCCAGCATCCCAGACACTAAACCTGCTGGAAAAAGTCCGGACAGGGTACGCAGGAGGAGACACTGTGGATAAATTACATTCAGTCCACTCTTACCGAAAATAAGGAACCTCTAACTCCCACCTGAAACCCGAGCACAACCTCTCCGGGTCGACCCGCCCCAATCCGACACTTTTTTGAGCGCAGGCCTTTCAGTTTGTAAACTCCGCATCCCTAGGTTAGGGTTAGTTCTAGTAGGCGCACGTATTTTTAATAAACTATCTTTGTGTGCGGTACGTGCCACTAAAGAAGTGTGACCACTCCGACAATAGGGGGGGAATGTCGGTAAGTGACAATCAGAACCTCAATGTTCGGAGTGGGGGCGAGGCAACAACACCTATAGGCTGTAAGCTTTTAGATTTTTACCACTTAGTGTTTCTGGAAAGCAGTTTATTTCTTTACAAAAAAAACAGGGACACTTCATTTCTAATATTAAACTATGGGAAGTGTCCCTTTAACAATGTCTTCATTACCAGCTTATGCCACTTTCTACTTGGCTTAAAACCTTACGCAAGAATTCAGCGATTAATCACGATTGACTGCAATTAAAAATAGGTAAGAATTGTCACGATTAAATGCTATATTATTCTGATTTGCGATTAATTTGTGATTGTTAATCGATTCCCGGTTCTACATAAACAGGTTTGACCACTTCATGTGACCCGTTCCAATGTTTCTGAGTCCAGTGTCCACATGACCCGCCCTCAGCAGGCTTCTGTTGCTCTTTCAGCGTTTGTCCCTTTAACGTCTCTGATTCTCTGACCGGCTTTCCCCTCTTCTTGGTGGTTCTGCTTCCCCAGTGGAGTTGGTCGCTGAGACATGCGTCCCACACTTTGGTCACTCTAGTGGAGTTTCTCCTCAGTGTGGATTCTCTTGTCTTTTGAGATTCTGTGGCTGATTGAATGTCTTTCCCACACTGGTCACACTCACACGGCTTTAGCCCATCGTGGACTCTCTTGATGCTGCAATAGATAAAATGAGCGCTGTCGGAAATGTCTCCTCACACACATCACAGCTGTAAGGTTTTTCCCCTGTGTGGATCCGCATGTGTGATTATGAACTGGATTGACTGAGTAAAGGTCTTCTCACATGCCTCACAGCTGTAATGGTTTTCTTCCCGTGTGGATCCTTCCTGTGAGATTTTGGGCCGCGATATCTGAGCAAAGGCCTTCTCACACACATCACACTCATACGCTTTTCCCCAGTGTGGGTTCTCATGTGATGTTTTGAGCACTGGATGACTGACGCGAAGGTCTTCTCACACTGCTCACACTTGTATGCCTCTCTCCAGTGTGGATTCCATTTGATATTCAAGACCTTGCTGATGAACTTGTAAACGTTTTTCCCACACTGATCACACTCGTAACGGCTTTAGCCCCATAGTGGACTCTCTTGTGCTGCAAGAGATTTTGAGCTCCTGACTGAATGTCTTTCTCAACACACATCACAGCTGTACGGTTTTTCTCCCGGTGGCACTTCCTGTGAGATTGAGACTGAATATCTGAGTAAGCCTTGTCACAACATCACACTCATACGGCTTTTCCCCAGTGTGGATTCTCATGTGTGTTTTGAGATTGGATGACTGAGCAAAAAACATTTCCACACAGGCCACACTCGTATGGCTTCTTCTCCCAGTGTGGATATCTTTATGTTTTTTTAGATCTTTGATTTAGTAAATTCCTTTGCACCACTCATCGCATCTGTTATGTATTTCCCTGTGTGTGTGGAGAACTGATCTGGTGTCATTGTCTCTGCAGACAGAAACAGGTAGAGAGTAGTGCTCTGTTTACAGACGTTATTCAGTAAATCACCAACAGTTTAGCAAATTCTAAAGGCGTCTGTTGTTTCTGCCGCTCAAAGTTTTGTGAACTTTTAAAGGCCAAGCAAGGCGCAACTCAAGGCGCCTTACAAAGAAGATATCAGAAATTACAATTCAGGTTAAGTGTAAGGCAAAGACATATATAGAACATCAAGACTAGGGGAAATACACGATGACTGGCATTAACCAGGGGGAGGGGCTGAAGAAGTGTTGAGGCGGAGACGCAGAACGACGGGGCGTTGGTTTACGCCAGGCGGGGGGTATGTGTGTTGCCAGTTATTTTTTACAGTTGAAGTCAGTGTTATGAAAACATGACCCAGAGAGCTCAGTCCTTATCAGGTTTAGCTCGTGGCTTGCCTTGAGGGACAGTGTTGACAGCGTTAGGAGAGATAAGAGGTTGCAGCTGCTTCAACCTCTCTCTCAGGAGGAAGGAGAATTATTCAACAAATGTTTCATACATTTATATTGGAATTCGCCGTTTTTCTTGTTCTCAGTTTAGTTCAGTTCTCCAGAGAGGGATTCCCTCACAGTTTCATCCCTTAAACTCCACCACATTTTTTGTAACTCCCGGAATTGCGGAATAAACCTTTGGCATCAGCACCATTTAGCTACTTGTTTCTCCAACTTTCTGCCACTTCATTAGTGTTGTTCACTCTAATCCACTGACACAACTGAAAATAGCATCATTAAACCCAACTCCACTGTTTAGATGAAGCCAAGATGTTAAAATTTACTTTTAAACCACTTACAATCAATAGGAAATTGGAAATAAATCTTGACTGAAATGCTCATTAGATATCTTGAATATTTAAAGTTATGCGTTCATTCTTCAATGGTTGGGTGGGACAAAAAGATAGACGACTGATTTGACCTAGAAACTCTGTTAACTTTCTTCACACAGAACATACCACACATAGCCTACGTTTTGATTGTTTAGTAAAGGCGGTTTCAACCTCTTGACACTATGTATCTTGCCTTTTTATTGAGTTTTAAACATATTGTCCACAACCTACAACAACCTCAGAGCAGACACAACATCTTTGGTGTGCTGAGTTACAAAAAGTTACAACAGGAGGAACCCTATCAGAGAAATGAAGAATACTGAGATTGTTACATGGACTCCAATGAGATCAGATGTATCACGGTGGCGCATGTGCGTGGCAGCGGGTCGTCTTGATGTTGCGAAGGTTGTGGGTTTGAATCCCAACTCCTGCCCCTGGCAAATGCAACACTGTTGTTTGTCCTTGGCAGTTGTTAATTCGTCGACTATAATATTTAGTCTTACTTTTTAGTCAAAGTGATATTTTTGCTACTAAAATTGGACTAAAAACTAATGAAAAGTTTTCATGAACTAAAACTATGACTAAATGTCCAGATATTTAGTCGACTTAAAATAAGACTAAAATGAAATGAAAAAGGAGAGACCTAAAAATCATCCAAACTTCTATTGACCGTCATGAAAGAGCCTCCATATCATGTAAATTCATGCCAAAAGAACAGCTCTGAGCTTTGTTCATGGTCGGGAGCAGCTCCATGAAGCAGAGGACCTTGATTAAATATGATATAACATGATATTATGAATTGCAAGTCGACTAAATTTGTTCTTAAATTTGTCGACTTAAATTGACTTTCATTTTAGTCGACTAAAAACTAGACTAAAATTGAGATAATTTATTTTGAACTAAATCTCGACTAAAACTGGAATTACATTTTCGTTCAAAAAGACTAAGACTAAAACTAAATTAAATATGTGTCAAAATTAACACTGGTCCCTGGGCAAGACACTTCACCCTACTTTCCTACCAGTGTCTGTGTACATTGTGTCATGAATGCGGTGGACTGGTCCTTACTGTAAAGCGCTTTGGGCCTAAATAAAGGTTAGAAAAGGGCTATATAAGTTGAGTCCGTTTACCTTCATTTCCCCTGAATTGTTGTGAACCAAAATTTTGCCTTCCTTCCTTGTGTCGGCCCCAACCAGTTGCGCTGATGTGAGCGTGTCTTTGTAGAAAGTTTACTCAGAATCCTACTCTACCTTTGTCAGGACAGACTCCTGGAGGCAGCAAGCACCGAACTGTGGAGCACCCTTTTCTCCTGGATATTTCCTCCAAAATCAGCAAATCCTTGGAAGCTTCTTGTCTTTCCTGCGATTGAAAAATGGTTCCTCAGCTCCACACAGGACAGGATCACACTCACAAGTCAAGCTTGGAACGTCACTGAGGGAGTTTTTATACCCTTCCCCAGAGGAACCCTCCCCTCTAACGTCTGGATGGAAGCGTCTGCTGTTGGCCCCCTGCTGCCATTATACACTCCCGGTCTATTTTTCAAACTCCGCAAATGAACCTCTGAAAGTCTGTCCCAGTCAAATGTAACATGTAATTGAATATACAAAATGCTCAGTCACACCTTCATCAGCACATATTGAAATTTAAATCAATCGTGTCATTAAACAAAAGTACTCCAATATGAAAGGAAGGACCACTCCTTGCAGTAATCCGTTTATTAATTTGATTTGTAATGTCCAACAGTTTTTACCTTTATGTGGGAAAAAGAACACAGAAATAAAATGATTAGATTATATTGTTAAATGAATAGGCTTCGATAACACCTTGTTTTGTCCTGTTTATTAGATCGCTTAGGTTTTCTGTCGGGTAACTCAAGTCCTAGTTCAAAAACACTTGAATTGGTTTATTGCATTTCCACAGGCAGATAAGACCATACAGGTTTATGCATGTGCAGGACAAACATAAAACCCATTAAGTTTTTTCTGATTCTTAAACATAAAAGAATATGTCAAACAAAACCACATAGTGACATATCTTTCTAAGAGCAGGTTCTTGGACTGTACCATGCTACAGAAGGTGTGGCACGCATGTGATGTGGCGAATCAGAGCTCAAGTTGTATCTTTTCGTCAGCACATATCGACTCCAAGTGCGATTTTTTTTCCATTAACATGAACACGTGATTGTTACAAGTAGAAGGCAGAACTCCGGAACAGTGAGGTTGTAGATCCGTTCGCAGACCAAAAATATAGTTTTTGTCATCATTTTGTTGATTTTCTTTTTAAATTCTTAAACGACACAAGTTCCTTTACATTACTTCAGGACACCGACCAGTTGAACAACAATGACGCCACTGATGACTCTTAACCTTATATTGCAATTTTAGATTGAAACAGAGGAATTTTTACATTGTTATTCCTGGACAAAATCTTGTAACAAGCTGACACATTTACTGTGCAAGTATTTACAAGGATTCTCAAAACTGGTCTGACAACCAATCTAGCTGTTGGCTTTGACTCTTTTTTTTTTAAATTTATTTTTTTTATCATTGTCTGTTGCAGGCTTCTCAGTTGTCCCACTGGCGTCCAAAGGGTTTTCATGGTTCATTTTAAACTTCTATACCCGTCCAACTCTCCACTGAGGATAACACACTGTAACACTTTCAACAGGGTCATCAAATACCCTGCAATGTCACACTTCCACCACCAGGGCGACTTGTCCACATGTTGGGCTCAGGCAGGGGACACTGCTGCATCTGGCCCGGTTGCTTTATTCCTTATTTCTTGGGGATCACGTGGTCCTGGCGAAAGCTAACAAAAGAGTCCGTTTCAGCAGCTTCACTCCCCGCGGCTTTGCGTCCCTCCCAAACTCCCCAAACTCATTCAGAACTCGTCCTCGCAGGACTGTCCGTAGCAGCATGGCCTGCGTCCTGTCACTTGGTCCCGGCTCCCGAGGCTGCTGCCAGATAAAGCAGGCAGAAATGCCTAAGCATCTAATCACTCGGGTTGTATGGAACTGCCTGTTACTGACCTCCTGCTGCCGCGTCTTCCTTTCTCTCGTTATTGAACTGTTGCGTCTCCTGCGGTGCATGGTCTGATGCTGTAGAGGGGCGCCCGGAGCAGCATGGAGCCCCGGATATCCCGATGCCCACAGGAGCAGGCATCCCAGACACGTAACCTGCCTGGAAAAATGGGACAAGGGCGTTACGGCAGGAGAGACACTGTGGATAATTACAATCAGCTCCATCTTACCGTAAAATTACCGGAACCTCTTAACTCCCACCTGAACCCCGAGCACAAACCTCTCCGGCGGTCGACCCGGCCAATCCGACACTTTGAGCGCAGCCTGCTCAGTTTGTAAAATCGCTTATCCGTAAGGTTAGGGGTAGTTCTAGTAGGCGCACATTTTAATAATTATCTGTGTGGCGGTACGTTCACTAACAGAGTTGTGACCACTCCGACAAAAAGGGGGGGAATGTCGAGGGAGTGACAATTAGAACCTCATGTCGGAGTTGGGAGGCAACAACACCTTATAGGCGCTGAGCTTTAGATTTGGGGGTAAAGCTGAACTGGAGAAAATGCGCCTGGTTTAAGGTGGGGGGTTAAAAGATATAGGTAGCAGTGAGACGAGTTCTCAGTTTGGGTGATTATTGAATAAAGAAAAAGTGAAATGTGTCTTTACAAAGAGGACTTTTTTTTACTATCTTATACAGAGTAGGAAGGGGGGGGGCGGGGTAATGAAGGAAATGGTGGGAGTGCTCTTGCGTTTTGCTGTTGCGACTGACCTTGACTCAGTTTATCGGCACCTGCTTCGGTACAACAAAGAACATTGCACTTCTGTGTTTTCTGGAAGCACCAGTTTATTTCTTTACAAAAAACAGACACTTCATTTCTACATATTAAACTATGGGAAAGTGTCCCTTTAACAATGTCTTCATTACCAAGCTTACTGCCAACTTCTAACTGGCTAAAACCTACGGCAAGCAATTCAGCGATTAATCACGATGGACTTGCAATTAAAAATAGGTAAGAATTTGTCACGATTAAATGTCTGTATTTTTATTCTGATTTGCGATTAATTTGTATTTGTTTAATCGATTCCCGTTCTAATAAACAGGTTTGACCACTTCATGTGACCCGTCACCTAAGTTTCTGAGTCCAGTGTCACATGACCCCGCCTCAGCAAGCTCTGTGCTCTTCCAGCGTTTGTCCCTTTAACGTCTCTGATTCTCTGACCGGCTTCCCCTCTTCTCCTGGATGGTCTGCTCCCCAGTGGAGTTGCGTCTTGATCGCTGGATTCATGCGTTCCCACACTGGTCACTTAGTGGAGGTTTCTCCTCCCAGAATGTGGATTCTCTTTGTGTCTTTGAGATTCTAAGTTGCTGATTGAATGTTTTCCCACACTGGTCACACTCAACACGGCTTTAGCCCGTGGGACTTCTTGTGCTGCAATAGATATGCAGCCTTCGGAATGTTCTTCCTTCACACCACATCACAGCTGTAAGGTTTTTCCCTGTTGTGGATCCTCATGTGTGATATGAACCGTGGATGGACTGAGTAAAGGTCTTCTCACATGCCTCACAGCTGTAGGTTTTTCTCCCGTGTGGGATCCTCCTGTGAAGATTTGAGGCTGGATATCCTGAGCAAAGCCTTGCACACACATCACACTCATACGGCTTTTCCCCAGTGTGGGTTCTCATGGTGTTTTGAGACTGGATGACTGAGCGAAGTCTTCTCACACTGCTCACAACAATTTGTATGGCCTCTCTCCATGTGATTTCAATGCTGAGATTCGAGACCATTTGAATTGTAAAATGTTTTCCCACACTGATCACACTCACCGGCCTTTAGCCCATTCGTGGACTCTTTATGCCGCAAAGCATATTGACGGTTTCTGAATGGTCTCCTCAACACCACATCACAAGCTGTACGTTTTTTTTTCTCCAGTGTGGATTCTCATGATATTCAAGACCTTGTGAACTTGTGAATGTTTTCCCACACTTGATCACACTCGTACGGCTTTATTCCATCGTGGTATTCTCTTGTGCTGCTTAAATTTGAGCGATGCCTGAATGTCTTCTCACACAAATCCACAGTTGTACGGTTTTTCCCCCTGTGTGCACCCTCCTGTGAGATTTGAGGCTGAATACCCGAGCAAAGGCCTGTCACACACGATCACAGCGGTGCGGCTTTCCCCCAGTGTGGGTTCTCAGTGTGTTTGAGACTGGTGACTGAGCGAAGGTCTTCTCACACTTGCTCACACTTGTATGGCCTCTCCCAGGTGTGATTCTATTGTGAGATTCGAGAACATTTGACCTTGTAAAGTTTCCCACACTGATCACCACTCGTACGGCCTTAGCCATCGTGGACTCTCTTATGCTGCCAAGAGATTAGAGCGGTTTCTGAATGTCTCCTCACATGCCTTCACAGCTGTAAGGTTTTTCCCACGTGTGGATCCTCCTGTGGATATTTTGAGGCTGGATGACCTGAGCGAAGGTCTCTCCACACTCTCACACTTGTATGGTCTCTCACCAGTGTGGATTCTCATGTGACGTTTAAAATTCCAGACAGAGCAAAACATTTCCACACAGGCCACACTCATAGGGCTTCTCCAGTGTGGATAATCTTATGTTTTTTAGATACCTTGATTTGGTAAATTCCTTCCCACACTCATCGCAGCTGTATGCATTTCCCTGTGTGTGTGGAGACTGATCTGTGTCCATGTCTCTGCAGACAGAAACAGTAGAGAGTTAGTGCTCTGTTACAGACGTTATTCAGTAAATCACACAGTAGCAAATTCTAAAGAGCGTCTTGTTGTTGTCTGCCGCTCAAAGTTTTGTGAACTTTTAAAGGCAAGGCAAGGCAACTCAAGGCGCCTTACAAAAGAAGATATCAGAAATTACAATCAGGTTAAGTTAAGGCAAAGCACATATATAGAAACATCAAGACATGGGAAATACACGATGACTGGCCATTAACCAGGGGAGGGGCTGAAGAAACGTGTTGAGGCAGAGACGCAGAACGACGGGGGCGTGGTTAGGGAGGGGGTATGTGTGTGCGGTTATTTACAGTCTGAAAGTCAGTGTTATGAAAAACATGACCCAGAGAGCTCAGTCCTTATCAGGTTTAGCTCCGTGGCTTGGCCTTGAGGGAAGTGTTGACAGCGTAGGAGAGATAAGAGGTGCAGCTGCTTCAAACCTCCTCTTCAGGAGGAAGAGAATTATTCCAACAAATGTTCATACATTTATATTGAATTCGCGGTTTTTCTTGGTTCAGCTTAGTTCAGTTCTCCAGAGCAGGGAGTTCCCTTCACAGTTCATCCCTTAAACTCCCCCACATTTTTTGTAACTCCCGGAATGCGGATAAACCTTGGCATCAGCACCATTTAGCTACTTTGTTTTCTCCAACTTTCTGTCCACTTCCATTAGTGTTGTTTACTCTATCCACTGACACAACTGAAAATAGCATCATTAACCCAACTCACTGTTTAAATGAAGCCAAGATGTAAAATTACTTTTAACACTTACAATCAATAGAAATGTGTGAAATCAATCTGACTGAAATTTCATTAAGATATCTTGAATATTTAAAAAGTTATGGTCATTTCAATGGAATGGGTGGGACAAAAAGATAGACGCTGATTTGACCTAGAAACTGCTGTAACTTTCTTCACACAGAACATACACACATAGCCTACGTTTGATTGTTTAGTAAAGGGGTTTCAACCTCTTGACACTATGTATCTGCCTTTTTATTGAGTTTAAACATATTGTCCACAAACCTACAACAACCTCAGAGAGAAACATCATGTTGGTGTGCGGAGTACAAAAAGTACAACAGGAGGAACCCATCAGAGAAATGAAGAATACTGAGATTGTACATGGACTGCCAATGAGATCAGATTGGATCACGGTGGCGCAGTTGGTGGAGCGGGTCGTCTGATGATTGGAAGGTTGTGGGTTTGAATCCCAACTCCTGCAAATGCACACTGTTGTTGTGTCCTGGCAGTGTTAATTTCGTCGACTATAATATTTAGTCTTAATTTTAGTCAAAGTGATATTTTGCTGACTAAAATTGGACTAAAACTAAATGAAAAGTTTTCATGAGACTAAAACTATGACTAAAATGTCCAGATATTTTAGTCAATTAAAATAAGACTAAATGAAAATGAAAAGGAGAGACTAAAATCATCCAAACTTCTATTGACCGTCTGAAAGAGCCTTATATCATGTAAATTCACTGCCAAAGGAACAGCTCTGAGCTTTGTTCATGTGGGAGCAGCTCCATGAAGCAGAGGACCTTGATTAAATATGATTATAATGAATATTATAAATGCAAAGTCGACTAAATTGTCTTAAATTTAGTCGACTAAATTGACTTGCAATTTTAGTCGACTAAAACTAGACTAAAATTGAAGATATTTATTTTTGACTAAATCTCGAGTAAAACTGAATTAAAATATGTTGTCAAAATTAACACTGGTCCCTGGGCAGACACTTCACCCTACTTTCCTACAGTGTCTGTGTACATTGGTGTATGAATGGGTGACTGGTTCCTTACTGTAAAGCGCTTTGGGCCTGATAAAGGTAGAAAAGCGCTATATAAGTTGAGTCCATTTACCTTCATTTCCCCTGAATTGTTGTGAACCAAAATGTGCCTCCTCTGTGTCCGGCCCCACACCAGTGCCGCTGATGTGAGCGTGTCTTTGTAGAAAGCTTTAGTCAGAATCCTACTCACCTTGTGCAGACAGACTCCTGGAGGGGCAGCAGCACCGACTGTGGAGCTGCTCCGTTTTTCCTGGATATTTCCTCCAAATCAGCAAATTCCTTCTTCTTGGTCTTCCTGCGCTTGAAAATGGTTCCTCACTCACACAGACAGGATCACACACAAGTCAAGCTGGAACGTCACTGAGGAGTTTTATACCCTTCCCCAGAGGATCCCTCCCTCTAACGTCTGGATGAAGCGTCTGCTGTTGCCCCTGCTGGCATTATACACCCGGTCTATTCAACTCGCCAAATGACTCTGAAAGGTCTGTCCCAGTACAAAATGTAATATGTAATTGAATATACAAAATGCTCAGTCCACACCTTCATCAGCACATATGAATTTAAATCAATCGTGTCATTAACAAAAGTACTCCAATATGAAAGGAAGAGACCACTCCTTGCAGTAATCCGTTTATTAATTTTGATTTGTAAATGTCCAACAGTTACCTTAATGTGGAAAAAGAACACAGAAATAAATGATTAGATTATATTGTAAATGATGGGCTTCGATAACACCCTTGTTTTGTCTGTTTATTAAGATCAGCTTAGGTTTTTCTGTCGGTAACTCAAAGTCCTAGTTCAAAAACACTTGAATGGTTTATTGCATTTCCACAGGCAGATAAGACAAATACAGGTTTTATGCATGTGGCAGGACAAACATAAGACCCATACGTTTTTCTGATCTTAAACATAAAGAATATGTCAAACAAAACCACATAGTGACATATCTTTCTAAGAGCAGGTCTTGGACTGTACCAATGCTACAGAAGGTTGTGCACGCACTGTGATGTGGCGAATCGAGGTCAAGTTGTATCTTTTCGTCAGCACATATCGACTCCGAGTGGATTTTTTTCACATTAACACTGACACGTGATTGTTACAAGTAGAAGGGCAGAAACTCCGGAACAGTGAGGTTGTAGATCGTTCGCAGACAAAATATAGTTTTGTTCATCATTTGTTGATTTCTTTTAAAATTCTTAAACGACACAGTTCCTTTACATTTACTCAGGACACCGACCCAGTGACAACAATGACGCACTGATGACTCTTAACCTTATATTGCAATTTTAGATGAAACAGAGAATTTTTACATTGTTATTCCTGGACAAATCTGTAACAAAGCTGACACATTTACTGTGCAAGTATTTACAAGGATTCTCAACTGGTCTGACAACAATCTAGCTGTGGCTTTGACTTTTTTTTTAATTTATTTTTTTATCATTGTCTGTGCAGGCTCTCAGTTGTCCCCACTGGCGTCCAAAGGTTTTCATGGTTCATTTAAACTTCTATACCCGTCCAACTCTCCACTGAGATAACACACTGCAACACTTTCAAAGGTGCACAAATACCCTGCAATGTCACACTTCCACCACCAGGGGACTGTCCACTGTTTGGTCTCAGGCAGAGGGACACTGCTGCATCTGGCCCGGTGCTTATCCTTATCTGGGGATCACGTGGTCCTGGCGAAGCTAACAAAGAGTCCGTTCAGCAGCTTCACTCCCCGCGCTGCGTCCCAAACTCCCCAAACTCATTCAGAACTCGTCCTCGGAGCTGTCCGCCAGCAGCATGGCCTGGTCCTGTCCACTGGTGCCCGGCTCCCGAGGCTGCTGCAGATAAAGCAGGCAGAAATGTCCTAAGCATCTAATCACTTCGGGTTTGTTATGGGAACTGCCTGTTACTGACCTCCTGCTGCCGCGTCTTCCGTCTCTGGTGTTTGAAGCTGTTGCGTCTCCTGCGGTGCATCGTTCTGATGCTGTAGAGGGCGCCCATGAGCAGCAGAGCCCCGGATATCCCGATGCCCACGGGAGCCAGCATCCCAGACACGTAACCTGCCTGGAAAAAGTGGACAGGGTTACGCAGGAGAGACACTGTGGATAATTACAATCAGCTCCACTCTTACCGTAAAATACCGGAACCTCTTAACTCCCACCTGAACCGAGCACAACCTCTCCGGGGTCGACCCGCCAATCCGACACTTTTTGAGCGCAGCCTGTTCAGTTTGTAAACTCCGCTATCCGTAAGGTTAGGGTTAGTTCTAGTAGGCGCACGTATTTTTAATAATTATCTTGTGTGGCGGTACGTTGCACTAAAGAAGTGTGACCACTCCGACAAAAGGGGGGGGAATGTCGGAGTGACAATTAGACCTCAATGTCGGAGTGGGGGGAGGCAACAACACCTATAGGCTGTAAGCTTTTAGATTTTTAGCCACTAGTGTTTTCTGGAAGCAGTTTATTTCTTTACAAAAACAGACACTTCATTTCTACATATTAAACTATGGGAAAGTGTCCCTTTAACAATGTCTTCATTACCAGCTTACTGCACTTCTACTTGGCTAAAACCTACGGCAAGCAATTCAGCGATTAATCACGATTGACTGCAATTAAAAATAGGTAAGAATTGTCACGATTAAATGTCTATATTTTATTCTGATTTGCGATTAATTTGTATTTGTTTAATCGATTCCCGGTTCTACATAAAACAGGTTTGACCACTTCATGTGACCCGTCCTAATGTTTCTGAGTCCAGTGTCACATGACCCGCCTCAGCAGCTCTGTGCTCTTCAGCGTTTGTCCCTTTAACGTCTCTGATTCTCTGACCGGCTTCCCCTCTTCTCCTGGATGGTTCTGCTCCCCAGTGGAGTTGGTCTGATCGCTGATGATGCGTCCCACACTGGTCACTCTAGTGGAGGTTTCTCCTCAGTGTGGATTCTCTTGTGTCTTTTGAGATTCTGTGGCTGATTGAATGTTTTCCCACACTGGTCACACTCACACGGCTTTAGCCCATCGTGGACTCTCTTGTGCTGCAATAGATATGAGCGCTGTCGGAATGTCTCCTCACACACATCACAGCTGTAAGGTTTTCCCCTGTGTGGATCCTCATGTGTGATATGAACGTGGATGACTGAGTAAAGGTCTTCTCACATGCCTCACAGCTGTAAGGTTTTTCTCCCGTGTGGATCCTCCTGTGAGATTTGAGGCCGGATATCTGAGCAAAGGCCTTGTCACACACATCACACTCATACGGCTTTTCCCCAGTGTGGGTTCTCATGTGTGTTTTGAGACTGGATGACTGAGCGAAGGTCTTCTCACACTGCTCACACTTGTATGGCCTCTCTCCAGTGTGGATTCTCATGTGATATTCATGACCTTGTGAACTTGTAAACGTTTCCCACACTGATCACACTCGTACGGCTTTAGCCCATAGTGGACTCTCTTGTGCTGCAAGAGATTTGAGCTCTGACTGAATGTCTTCTCACACACATCACAGCTGTACGGTTTTTCTCCCGTGTGCACCTTCCTGTGAGATTTGAGACTGAATATCTGAGTAAAGGCCTTGTCACACACATCACACTCATACGGCTTTTCCCCAGTGTGGATTCTCATGTGTGTTTTGAGATTGGATGACTGAGCAAAAACATTTCCACACAGGCCACACTCGTAGGGCTTCTCTCCAGTGTGGATAATCTTATGTTTTTTAGATACCTTGATTTGGTAAATTCCTTTGCACACTCATCGCAGCTGTATGTATTTCCCTGTGTGTGTGGAGACTGATCTGTGTCCATGTCTCTGCAGACAGAAACAGGAGAGAAGTTAGTGCTCTGTTACAGACGTTATTCAGTAAATCACACAGTAGCAAATTCTAAAGAGCGTCTTGTTGTTGTCTGCCGCTCAAAGTTTTGTGAACTTTTAAAGGCAAGGCAAGGCAACTCAAGGCGCCTTACAAAAGAAGATATCAGAAATTACAATCAGGTTAAGTTAAGGCAAAGCACATATATAGAAACATCAAGACAGGGGAAATACATGATGACTGGCCATTAACCAGGGGGAGGGGCTGAAGAAACGTGTTGAGGCGGAGACTCAGAACGACGGGGGCGTGGTTAGGGAGGGGGTATGTGTGTGCGGTTATTTACAGTCTGAAAGTCAGTGTTATGAAAAACATGACCCAGAGAGCTCAGTCCTTATCAGGTTTAGCTCCGTGGCTTGGCCTTGAAGGGAAGTGTTGACAGCGTAGGAGAGATAAGACGTCCAGCTGCTTCAAACCTCCTCTCTCAGGAGAAGAGAATTATTCCAACAAATGTTCATACATTTATATTGAATTAGCGTTTTTCTTGGTCTCAGCTTTAGTTCAGTTCTCCAGAGCAGGGAGTTCCCTTCACAGTTCATCCCTTAAACTCCCCCACATTTTTGTAACTCCCGGAATGCGGATAAACCTTGGCATCAGCACCATTTTGCTACTTTGTTTTCTCCAACTTTCTGTCCACTTCCATTAGTGGTGTTCACTCTATCCACTGACACAACTGAAAATAGCATCATTAAACCCAACTCCACTGTTTAAATGAAGCCAAGATGTAAAATTACTTTTAACACTTACAATCAATAGAAATGTGTGAAATAAATCTTGACTGAAATGTCATTAAGATATCTTGAATATTTAAAAAGTTATGGTCATTTCAATGGAATGGGTGGGACAAAAAGATAGACGCTGATTTGACCTAGAAACTGCTGTAACTTTCTTCACACAGAACATACACACATAGCCTACGTTTGATTGTTTAGTAAAGGGGTTTCAACCTCTTGCCTTTTTATTGAGTTTAAGCATATTGTCCACAAACCTACAACAACCTCAGAGAGACACAACATCATGTTGGTGTGCGGAGTACAAAAAGTACAACAGGAGGAACCCATCAGAGAAATGAAGAATACTGAGATTGTACATGGACTGCCAATGAGATCAGATTGGATCACGGTGGCGCAGTTGGTGGAGCGGGTCGTCTGATGATTGGAAGGTTGTGGGTTTGAATCCCAACTCCTGCAAATGCACACTGTTGTTGTGTCCTTGGCAGTGTTAATTTCGTCGACTATAATATTTAGTCTTAATTTTAGTCAAAGTGATATTTTTGCTGACTAAAATTGGACTAAAACTAAATGAAAAGTTTTTCATGAGACTAAAACTATGACTAAAATGTCCAGATATTTTAGTCGACTAAAATAAGACTAAATGAAAATGAAAAGGAGAGACTAAAATCATCCAAACTTCTATTGACCGTCTGAAAGAGCCTTATATCATGTAAATTCACTGCCAAAGGAACAGCTCTGAGCTTTGTTCATGTGGAGCAGCTTCATGAAGCCTTGATTACATATGATTATAATGAATATTATGAATGCAAAGTCGACTAAATTTGTCTTAAATTTAGTCGACTAAATTGACTTGCAATTTTAGTCGACTAAAACTAGACTAAAATTGAAGATATTTATTTTGACTAAATCTCGACTAAAACTGAATAACATTTTCGTCAAAAGACTAAGACTAAAACTAAATTAAAATATGTTGTCAAAATTAACACTGGTCCCTGGGCAAGACACTTCACCCTACTTTCCTCCAGTGTCTGTGTACATTGGTGTATGAATGGGTGACTGGTTCCTTACTGTAAAGCGCTTTGGGCCTAATAAAGGTAGAAAAGCGCTATATAAGTTGAGTCCGTTTACCTTCATTTCCCCTGAATTGTTGTGAACCAAAATTTGCCTCCTCTGTGTCCGGCCCCACACCAGTGCCGCTGATGTGAGCGTGTCTTTGTAGAAAGCTTTAGTCAGAATCCTACTCACCTTTGTGCAGACAGACTCCTGGAGGGGCAGCAGCACCGACTGTGGAGCTGCTCCGTTTGTCCCGGATTTTTCCTCCAAATCAGCAAATTTCTCTGAGCCTTCTTGGTCTTCCTGCGCTTGAAAATGGTTCCTCAGCTCACACAGACAGGATCACACACAAGTCAAGCTGGAACGTCACTGAGGAGTTTTATACCCTTCCCCAGAGGATCCCTCCCTCTAACGTCTGGATGAAGCGTCTGCTGTTGCCCCTGCTGGCATTATACACCCGGTCTATTCAACTCGCCAAATGACCTCTGAAAGGTCTGTCCCAGTACAAAATGTAACATGTAATTGAATATACAAAATGCTCAGTCCACACCTTCATCAGCACATATGAATTTAAATCAATCGTGTCATTAACAAAAGTACTCCAATATGAAAGGAAGAGACCACTCCTTGCAGTAATCCGTTTATTAATTTTGATTTGTAAATGTCCAACAGGTTACCTTTAAAGTGGAAAAAGAACACAGAAATAAATGATTAGATTATATTGTAAATGATAGGCTTCGATAACACCCTTGTTTTGTCCTGTTTATTAAGATCAGCTTAGGTTTTTCTGTCGGTAACTCAAAGTCCTAGTTCAAAAACACTTGAATGGTTTTATTGCATTTCCACAGGCAGATAAGACAAATACAGGTTTTATGCATGTGGCAGGACAAACATAAGACCCATAAGTTTTTCTGATCTTAAACATAAAGAATATGTCAAACAAAACCACATAGTGACATATCTTTCTAAGAGCAGGTCTTGGACTGTACCAATGCTACAGAAGGTTGTGCACGCACTGTGGATGTGGCGAATCGAGGTCAAGTTGTATCTTTTCGTCAGCACATATCGACTCCGAGTGGATTTTTTTTCACATTAACACTGACACGTGATTGTTACAAGTAGAAGGGCAGAAACTCTGGAACAGTGAGGTTGTAGATCGTTCGCAGACAAAATATAGTTTTGTTCATCATTTGTTGATTTCTTTTAAAATTCTTAAACGACACAGTTCCTTTACATTTACTCAGGACACCGACCCAGTGACAACAATGACGCACTGATGACTCTTAACCTTATATTGCAATTTTAGATGAAACAGAGCATTTTACATTGTTATTCCTGGACAAATCTGTAACAAAGCTGACACATTTACTGTGCAAGTATTTACAAGGATTCTCAACTGGTCTGACAACAATCTAGCTGTGGCTTTGACTCTTTTTTTTAATTATTTTTTTATCATTGTCTGTGCAGGCTCTCAGTTGTCCCACTGGCGTCCAAAGGTTTTCATGGTTCATTTAAACTTCTATACCCGTCCAACTCTCCACTGAGATAACACACTGTAACACTTTCAAAGGTGCACAAATACCCTGCAATGTCACACTTCCACCACCAGGGGGACTGTCCACTGTTTGGTCTCAGGCAGAGGGACACTGCTGCATCTGGCCCGGTGCTTATCCTTATCTGGGGATCACGTGGTCCTGGCGAAGCTAACAAAGAGTCCGTTCAGCAGCTTCACTCCCCGCGCTGCGTCCCAAACTCCCCAAACTCATTCAGAACTCGTCCTCGGAGCTGTCCGCCAGCAGCATGGCCTGGTCCTGTCCACTGGTGCCCGGCTCCCGAGGCTGCTGCAGATAAAGCAGGCAGAAATGTTCTAAGCATCTAATCACTTCGGGTTTGTTATGGGAACTGCCTGTTACTGACCTCCTGCTGCCGCGTCTTCCGTCTCTGGTGTTTGAAGCTGTTGCGTCTCCTGCGGTGCATCGTTCTGATGCTGTAGAGGGCGCCCACGAGCAGCAGAGCCCCGGATATCCCGATGCCCACAGGAGCCAGCATCCCAGACACGTAACCTGCCTGGAAAAAATGGACAGGGTTACGCAGGAGAGACACTGCGGACAATTACAATCCTGAGATATGTTCATAATCTAATCAAGGCAATAAACTTTTGTTCTCCCCATTATTTCACTGAATCACCTTCTATTGGTTTACATGGGAAATTACACATTCAACAGTCGTTTTCTCAAAATGCTTTTTTTTCTAACATGATGATAAAATGTTCCAGTTTTAACTTTGCAGCATAATTCAAAGCGATATGTCACTTTTGGCCCTTTGAAAAAATGTCAAATTCAAAGTCAAATTCAGTAATAACTAAGATATACAGAATTCCTTCTGATAAAATGTAACCTGTTAATTAAAGGCACACTGCATAACATTTTGGGCTAAACTGCTGCCAGCAATATGCTCCTAATGACCAAACTAGACTCAGAATGTTATTTTTACAGTGGGTAATCAAAGAATGGATTTGGATGGGGACTTATTTACTTATTTATGGAGACGAGCTGGAGTGTGGATGCTTGTATTTCATTTTGTTTATTTGGTGAAATGGCTTTAAAATGAACCAGAATTAAAGATAAACAAATAAAGGCATGTTCGGCTCTTTTGTTGGAGTCAAGATCAAATACATTTCTCAGCCAGTAGAGGGCAGTCTTACCTTCTCTCTGATCAGCTCGACCCAGCTACGCACTAGAGAAAAAAACATAATTCATGTATTTCTGTCCAATAAACTACATTTTACGATACGTTTGTGCAGGTGAATGTCGTACTCAGTCCCTGGTTGCGTTGGACCCATATGGGGGGAGGCGGGATGAGGCTGTAGGGGGGAGGAGTGGAGGCCTCGGGGGCTTCTGTCAGATCTTCCTCACTCTCCTCCGACTCCTCAGAGGTCTCCTCATCTTCATCTGGATCCTCTGCAAAGACACAGACAGGGAACATAACTTTATCACAGCTTCATAACGTTCATTGTGTCTACTTGTGTTACAGTAGAACTTTCTGGGTTCATTTAGTCAAGACAGTAGGATTAGAGATGTTGACATATTTACTGTTACATGTTTCAGCATCTCTAATCCTAGTGTCTGACTAAATGAACCCCGGAAGTTATACTGTTTATCACACTGTTGTTATTGTCAAAAAGATACATTTCACTCAACGATGTTTAAAAAAAAGGGTTAGGAGACTTCGCACATCGATTTGCAATGGGTGCGTAGGAAGAAGGCTGAAAGCTAAGTTACATAAAGGTATTCCTGCACACCATCAATCCTTAGAGTGATGGTGTGCAGGAATTCCTTTATATAACGCTGTGATGTTTTAAATTCAATGTTTGTTTTTGTTTTTTACTATATTTGAATGACTTATCTTTTATAATGATGAATATCTCTGTAATGACTTGGCCTATCCACAGGAAACACCTTCACTGTCAGCACAAATGAATTGATTGAGGTGAATTGTAGCAATAACATTCAAAAACATGTGCTTGTTGTTGGCATTTTGTGGATCCAATGATAAGGGTCTGTTTGGAGATTTTCTTAAAAGAAGATTGCTCAAAATGGCGTGCCGTGGGACTCGTGCTAGGCTTGGTAAAGTAACTTGCTGGAGGATGAGGCTATTGTGCATGTTTTACCCCAATGGCGGACACCGGAGCACCACGATGCCTACCGTCAGACCCCGTCTCGTCAAACCCATGTCTGGATTTGGAGCGATGCCGATGCTTGGTTGCCATGGTCACGGTTGCCGCGGTTGCCGTCGTCATGGGACGCGGCGGGGATGAGAGCGAGGGGCCGGCGTACGGAGGGTTTTCCTCGAGGTTTGATCTGGTCTCCGCGGCACCTGTTTATAACGCGTCACACAGAGAGGAGCTTTTCAGGACACTGCGCTCCCACACCAGGGGTGCGGGGACCCTTGGGGTACTCAGGCACTTAGTAGGAATATTTTTGCAAAGAAAAGCGAGCAGTGGGTTTCGAGTTTTGAATAATTTAGCTTTTTACTAATAAATATAATTTCCTACATATTCAGCAGCTCCTTCCCAAGACTCAAAACACTTGCTGCTGTTGGCACAAAGTGTTACTCCCCCTCAACAGCTTCAGTGGACTCCTTCTAATCGCCTCAATCTGCCTCTACAACAAATAATATCTTGCTAAGAGATGTCAACTCACGTTTATATTCTCAGAAGTCAGAACTGAATTTCCTGTTAACCCACCCAATTACTTTGTTTTGTTTCATTTGGTCAATGTCATTGGTTCTTGACCTAAGGACCCACTTTGAAATGATCACGAACAAAATAAATAATGAATTTCAACTAATATCAACATTTTGCATATTATTATTAACATATCTGAGCTTATATACTTATATTTGAGCAGCATCAGCTTCGTGGTTGTAAGCTAACGCAGCGGCGGAGTGATCTGCTAGAAAATAGTCCCTCAAAACGCGGTAATTCATGTGATACAAGGTCAGTTATATTAAAAAATTAATCTATTAACACAGACATTTATATCGTTATCCATCCATCCATCCATTTTCTTTCACTTGTCCGTTGCCGGGTCGTGGGGGCAGCTGTTGGAGCTGCCCAAATCACATTGCACCAGCCCCTATGGCTCCTCTTGCAGGTGGTGGGTCCACAGAAGGACGGCCTCATGGTTCTAACCGGGCCTGTTGGTCTCTCATAAGGGGCTTCTGAACCGCTCTTTGTCTGACCCGTCACCTAGGACCTGTTTGCTATGGGAGACTCTACCAGGGGCACGAAGCCCCCGACAACAGAACTCACAGGATCATTCGGGCGCTCAAACCCCTCCACCACGTTAAGGTGGCGGTTCCAGGAGGGGTAATAGTTTAAATAGTAGTTGTAACAAGAATTTATATCGTTAGTCTGACGTTATAAGTGATTTGCCTCAGGGTCAGACTGTTTTTAACGCAGGCTAGCTGTTACCGTATAAATGCACTAGCCTAGCACTAGCCTAGCGCCACTAGACTCTTCAAACATAAGGACTGCATAAATAAAATAAATATATATATATATCCCCAGAAATCAACAACACTCTGGATAACTAGGAAATGAGGCCCTATGTCAAAAATCCTGAAATATCCCTTTAAGGCGAGACACTGCAGGTGAATAGGGGAAAATATTTGATTCAATAATATATCGTCTACAAGATAATATCGAAATTGCTGTTTGGAAGATAAGCAAATTTTGAATTTATCTCCAATTGTCAAATAATGTGGACATGTTTTCTTTTTAAATGGGTGAAAATTTGTAAAAAAATCAAATTAATTAATTCATTTTAAAAATGGGGGGAATTAAAAAATAATAATAATAACGGGGGGAAATTTAGAAAAGAAATTGTTGAAAAAATCTGGGCGAAATTTTGAAAACAGTGGAATTTGATTTTTTTTTTAAATTGAGAACAAATTTGGAAAAAATGGGGAAAGTGTTCTCTGCCCTTTTTGTGACCTGTTCAGGACAATTCTCTTTTTGAGCGACAATGCAATGTAAACGTTGGATGTTTGCCCGCACATTTATATACATATTTCTGATGGTTTGCAAAAATATCGTTTCATCATCATTATCGAGAAAGTCCCCAAAGATATTGAGACATAATTTGTCAATATCGCCCTGTTCAAGAGTCAAAAACCACTGGCTTAGTTCACCACTTAAAACTATAAAACACTGGCTTCTCAGCTAGATCTTATAAAGCAATATTTTCACACACATCCATATTTCATGTCTAATTTTAACCCTAATTATTCAGAGTGATCGCACCTGTCCCGGCCTGATCCCATCCCGCCTCTGAGCCCGCCTCCTGCTCTGACGTAGACGACCTGATTGGCTCCTGCAGCTCAGTGCCAGACGCCTGTCCCGGGGCTTCGCTGGGCCTGGCACGGTCAGACAGCGCCGCCTCTGGTGAGACGTCTTCAAGCGGATCGAAAATGAGGGGCAGGGACTCTGAAGACATGGTGCCCTCGGTGGCATCGTCCTGGGACAGCGGGGCCACGGTGTCTGCTGGAGGTACAACCATAGTGTTCGTTATTTAAAGCGCAATTTTTGCTAAAACATAGTTAACACAATTATATTTAAAGGGGGGTATTATGTAAAATCGACTTTTTCAAGCTTTATATCATGTTATTATGTCATTCCCTCATTAAACACATGCCTGGAGTGTTGCCTTGGCTCATTCACATATTTTTGAGTAATCAGTAAAAACTTAGACGGCAGCCATTTTAGGTGTAGCTATGCCTCAGTCCTCCTAGGAACGCCCCACCTCCTGGAGACGCCTCTGGACCTTTCGTCACCAGGCAAGCCACCAACCACTGCTCCTCAGCTCAGCAGAGCCCCCTCCCCGCACAGTAAGGCAAGGCAAGGCAAGGCAAGTTTATTTGTAGAGCACAATTCATACACAAGGCAATTCAAAGTGCTTCACAGTTGCAGAAAAAGAAATTACAAGAAAACAGATCAAATCAATCAATAAAACATCAACATAAAGTTAATCAATGACAGTAAAAGGCAAGAGTGCAGATAAAATACTTTCAGTTTCATATGCACGGGTAAAAAGAGCTGTTTTCAGCCTGGATTTGAACATTGTCAGAGTTGAGGCCTGTCTCACATCCTCATGAAGACTGTTCCAGATTTTAGCTGCATGAAACTGAAACGCAGCCTCACCGTGTTTATTATTGACTCTGGAACCACCAGGAGACCCCTCCCTGAAGTTCTCAGGGCCCGAGATGGTTCATACGGCTCTAACATGTCAGAGATGTACTTTGGTGCTAAACCATGAAAAGACTTGTACACAAGCAGAGCTGTTTTAAATTCTATTCTCTGAGTGACAGGAAGCCAGTGCAGAGACCGGAGCACTGGACTAATGTGGTCGTATTTCCTTGTTCTTGTCAGGACTCGAGCAGCAGCGTTCTGGATGTTCTGCAGCTCTAACAGCTCGTTTAGAAAGGCCAGTGAGCAGGCCGTTACAGTAGTCTAACCTGCTGGAGACAAATGCATGGATGAGTCTCTCTAAGTCTGGTTTTGACACTATTCCTCTGATCTTAGCAATGTTTTTCAGATGGTAAAAAGCTGATGATGTTATTGCTTTGATGTGGCTGTTTAAGTTCAGGTCTGAGTCCATGATTACTCCTAGATTTCTAACCTGATTTTTGGTTTCAGAGCGAGAGACTCAAGGTGACTGATAACACTTTGTCTTTGTGTCTGTGGGCCAAAGACAATGATCTCAGTTTTGTCTGAGTTTAGTTGGAGAAAGTTGTTTTGCATCCACAAACTGATCTGTTCGATGCAGTGACAGAGTGTATCTACAGGCCCATGTTCACCTGCCGTCAGTGACACGTAGATCTGAGTGTCATCTGCGTAGTTGTGGTACGACACATTGTTGCTGTTTATTAGCTGACCCAATGGAAGCATGTACAGGTTGAATAAGAGGGGTCCCAAGATTGACCCCTGGGGGACTCCACAGGTCATGGAAATTTTGTCTGAGACACAGTTGCCAATTTCGACAAAGTACGTCCTATCCTCGAGATAGGACTTGAACCAGTTTAGAGCAGTACCAGAGATTCCCACCCAGTTTTCTAACCTGTGAAGTAAGATCCCGTGGTCCACTGTGTCAAAGGCAGCGCTCAGGTCCAGCAGAACTAAAACTGAGACCTTACCTGCGTTGGTGTTCATACGGATATCATTTGTCACCTTGATCAGAGCTGTCTCAGTGCTGTGGTGGGGCCTAAATCCTGACTGGAAAGTATCAAACACATTGTTAGATAGGAGAAAGTAAGTGAGCTGTTGATATATTACTTTCTCTAGAACTTTTCCTAAGAACGGCAGGTTTGATATGGGCCGGTAGTTGTTCAGTACCTTGGGATCAAGGCTGCTCTTCTTTAGAAGAGGCTTAATGACCGTGGTTTTCAAGGCCTTTGGAAATGCTCCAGTCTCAAATGAGATGTTAACTAACTGAACAAGTTGTGGTAACAAGCTGGTCAGCACAGACCAGTAGTGTTGTTTAAATGCCACAGCAGTGTGCTGAAGGGGGCATGTCGGAAAGCTTCTTAAAGAGACAGAGGCCTATTTCAAGACGTTCAGTACAGCCATTTGAGAGAGCAATTTTATTCAAGGCAAGGTAATTTTATTTATACCGCGCATTTCATACACAAGGCAACTCAATGCGCCTGATTCAAGGCAGTTATTTTAATTTACTGCATATACAGACCAACAGAAGGTTACGTCATCATTGTAGTATGCTATAGACTGGTGCTATGTGATTGAAAAAAGCATAATACCCCTCTTTAAGATTTTGCTAAGGATTGTACCCCACGCTTATTGTTTCACTTCCTTATTGGTCACTGACAGGAAGTGACATAGATAGAGGCAAATAATTTTGAACTGGACAAGGAAACTTAAAAAGTGTCTGTCCCGCTGTAAAGTGCGATTAATTTCTATCAATATTTTATTCACACTAAACCTTCTGTAATGAATTAATCGGAATTAATCGAAGTCCCAGCCCTAATCTAAATATGTCATATTTTCAAAAGCATAAAACCTGTCATATGCACTTTAAGTCCTGGATCATTTCTGGAGTTTGTCTGTGGGACGCACGATATAAACCTATTTAGGCCAAGTTTGTTCTGGGTTTTGTCCCACTTACAGTCAGTTTAATCAGTGTTTCATTCCCTCTCCTGTCCATTTTAACAACATATCTTAGATTATTTGTAATAGGTCTTTTGATGAAAATGTTATTATTTTCTTATAACATATTTGATCAAATTCCATAGTGACATGTTTTGTTTCTTCAAAACTGTCACGGCACGATGTTTTTCAGTCTCTTCTTTTCATTTTCATTCAGTTTTTATAAGTTGGCGTAAATATCTGGAGATTTAAGTCCTTGGTTTATTCATCAATACTTTTAATTTAGTTTGATTTTAGTCTGCACAATTATTACTTTGACCAAAAATATGCCAAACATTTTTACCTTACCTTACCTCGGCCATTTATTGGAGGATTATCACCGAATGCTGTAAATACCTCACCGGTGGACACTTCTGCATTCATAAAGGTAGGCCAGTTTGTCTTAAAGAACATCATATCCATTTCATATTCCGCTGAGGACTCCTCCTGCTCCCCACAGATTGCACGAGCGCCTGCAGCTTCTGTGTTCTCTATTTCAGTGCCGCGCTCAGGAATAGAACTTAATTAGACTGTCGCCGCTCCCAGCTGGGTTCAAAGTGGAGCAGAGAAAGAGTTCCGCGCTCCCGAAACCATCAAGAATAGACAAATGCGTGTAACTTTTTTGAATTCGTAATGGAGCCGATGAATTCTGCACAGATTGGTGTGAGAGTGCTGTGTATGGGAAGTTTCAAAGACTACTTCATTATCGTCCCTGTGGGGAAATTTGTCTCTCCCTATGGACTCATTTTTCGTTGGTGTAGAGTGCAACACTCACACTCAGGAGTACCTTTGTTTACTGCAAGCTCAGCTGCTTCAGTAAAGCAAAAAGATCTATGTTACATCTTAGAGCCAGTTATATTATAACAAACCTCATCATCTAATGGAGAGCCGCTGCCTTGCTAAATCTGGCATCTAATTTTCCAGATTGTTTTCCATCTTGTTTTAGTCCTAATATTTCCCCTTTTCCCTTCCATTTATTCAAATTTTTACCCAATTTATTCCCAATTTTTGAATATTTTTTCTCTCTATTTGTAACACTTTTTTATCATATTGCCCCATTTTTTTTCTAATTTTCCCCTAATTTGTATGCCTAATATTTGCCCCCATTTCTCCCCCCCAATTTCCAAATATTTTAGCCAATTTATTCCGCATTTTTGCCCAGTTTTATTTTATTATTTTTTCCCTATTTGTTTTCCCTTTTTGCCCAAAGTTTGCCCCATTTTCCCAGTTAATTAACACATTTTTGTCTTATTTTTGACCCATGTTTTTTCTAATTTTCCAATTTTCCCCCCTCATTTTTATTCCTAATATTTCCCCTACGTATTTGCTATTTTTTCCCAAATCTTTCCCAATTTTTCCCCATAATTTTCCCCAATTTTTTTCCTATTTTTTGTCCAATTTTTGAACCCAATTTTTTCTTATTTTGCCCCCTTTTCTAATTTTCCAATTTTCCCCCCCTCATTTCCCCCCTCATTTTCCCCAATTTTTTTACCCAATATATTCCCCATTTTTGCCAATTTTTTTTACACAACTTTTCCTTATTTTGCTTCAATTTCTCCCAATTTTCGCTCATTTTCCCCTATTTCTTTTCACACATTTCTTGACATTAGAGATGAACACGGTATTGTAAATGTACATATCTCCCACACATTATTGCTCTATTTTCAGGTTCTAGATTGGAATTGGTATCGAAAAAGTATGGTACTCAGCCCTAGTGAACTGTCTAAATTCTAAAACCAGATGCGACGTCTCTCTGTCTTACCTCCACTGGGTCTCGCCGCCTCAGTCCACAGACTCTCCAGACTGTCCTCCTTTGGCAGAGGTCCTAAAGCTGGTAACATCGGGGGATCTTGCAAAATGGACATGGTGGCTCCTTCCGTGGGCACTTGAGGGCTGAGGAGCCGTTTTGGGACGTCATCATTGTCCACTGGTGCGAGCCAACTTTCTGAAGAGTCATCCTCGCCAATCGACTCCCTGCCGGTCGTTGTGGTAGAAGCTACGTTAACGTCTTCTCCATCCGTAGCTTGTGTGTTTGGTATTTGCCCTATATCACCAAAAGGAAAGAGTATTTACATTAGTTACTGCCTGTTTTAGAGTAATTTCGGAAGACACTGAAACACGTTTGCCCACTTCAGTCACAGTAATGTGGCTGGTTGTGACAGGAAGGACATGAAAATGGTGCAGCTGGATTACCCAAAACACCTAGAAATGAGTGTGCGTGGCTATTTTAGGGAAGATCTGTTGTAATTTTGATTTAAACCTGGATTTTTATATTTTCCTTTTAATCATGTTATGACGCTTCTGCGCAAATTCAACCTACCTGCAGCACTCGTTCATTGCCTCATCACCGGCAGCTCTTCACCGATCATCCAATCACAGTCCCATCTCAAGCCGCACCTTTGCAATAGCCAATCACTGCAGCTGCTCATTCCTGCTTCAGCCATTCACCTTAAGCTTCCTCATCCATCGCTCGGCCGTTTCCCAGCTGTGTTGTGACCCTCCTCCGCCCCTCCTCCACCTGGCCCCTCCTCGGCTCTGCTCGTCGTTGTCAACTGGCCGCCCCGGGTCTCATCCTCTACCACCACCAGTGTCCAGACTCCGGGGGAAGACTCTGTCAATCATTCATCCTCGCCGTGTATTTCACATCATTAATTCAGTCTTCCGCCGGGGTCTGAGCCCCAACTCATGATTCATGTCCAATAAACTCTCCTAACGCCACTCTGTTCCTGTGAGTCTTTTCAGGTTGAAATAATGTTGCTCTCATGCCTGTCAAAAAGCACAATGAGGAGGAGTGTGTACCTGAGGCTAATCCTAGTATTTTTTTGTTATTAGCAAGTAGTACATTTCAAAGTGTTTGGGAAGTTTTTGTCAAAGTCATTTTTCTGTTTAGGCCGACTAGTGAGCAAAAACGTGTGAGAGCAAAGGAAAACTAGGGCGTTCTTCCTGTATCATAACTTTCTGTTAATTTTGTTCTAAAAAACCCCAACACAATTTCAAGGCACTAGTTAAGTACAAACATGCGGTTCCTTATACCAGCAGTAGGCAGGTTTGCTTGGTGGAGGGTTGATTTCTTTTAAAAGACCGAAAGTAAAGCACAACTTCTGAAAAATACCAGTGTTGTACATTTTATATGTCCTGACGGTTTAGGGGTAGATTTCAAAGGAACTTTCTGTATTTTCAGCATAGTTTTAGTACTTTCACTGGTATTTAGTGTCTGTTGTATGTACGAATATTTCTCAAGATCATCTCAGGACCAAAAGTTCTCAGCTTGAGAGCCAGATTTGCCCACCTGTGCTTTATACCAAACGTAGCGGCCAACAAACAGACTTCTTCAGAATAAAGAAACACCCAGCACGCCACGTTTTTCAAGACTTTTAAATCAATTAGCACCTTAAAATAGAGTAGTATAAATATAGAGTGCCAAGGACGTTAAAGCTGTAAAACCTAGAAGGGCATGCACCACCTCATGACATCAGCAGGTGGGAGCAGGCGTTTTGAGCTCAAGGTTTACTCAAGCTTGTGTGGTGTAAACAAAACACATATCCCGAAAGTTATAACATGGATAAAAGCGTTTAAAAAAAAGTCAGTTGAACAGAATGGGAACTTTTAAGGATACTGCGCATTTGGGTCACATCCTCCTTTTGGACCTACATTGAGCATCACTCATCCCAGCGGCTAAAAAACTCACCTAGTCCGGGCTTGGCGGTGTCTATATTTAGCCGAAATGCAGCAGTAGTCGCTAAATCACTGTCTCGCGTGGGGGCGAGGCCGGGGAGGGAGACCGGAGTTCCGCGAACAGAAAAGATGGTGCCGCTGAGGAGTAGGCGTAGGAGTATGCAGGCAATTTCCATCTCTGTCATAACGTCTCAGAGCTCACTGCTACGAAGGAAAAACAAAGATGACTAAGGAATATGTTAGCTCTACAATGCAAAAAAAGTCATTTCATGAGGCTACTGCTCAAACCCAAACGCTGGCAGTAAAGGTGGGCAATATGTCGTCTACAAGGTAATATCGAAATTGCCGACATTTACAATATCGAGTTTACCCCCAATGTCGAATAATGTGGAAAATTGTAAAAGAAAAAAATAATGTGGGGAAAGGGAAAATAGAGGAAAATTTTGCTTAAAATTTGAGAAAAATATCATACAAAATCGGTAAAATTGGGGGGAAAATGTTCCCGCCCTTTTGTAGTTTGTATCTTTTTAACGGCAAAGCACAGTTTTGCATATTTCTGATGGTATTGCTTCATCGTCGTTACTGAGAAAGTCCCAAAAATATCGTGATATTAAAGGGGGGTATTATGTAAAATCGACTTTTTCAAGCTTTATATCATGTTATTATGTCATTCCCTCATTAAACACATGCCTGGAGTGTTGCCTTGGCTCATTCACATATTTTTGAGTAATCAGTAAAAACTTAGACGGCAGCCATTTTAGGTGTAGCTATGCCTCAGTCCTCCTAGGAACGCCCCCACCTCCTGGAGACGCCTCTGGACCTTTTGTCACCAGCCAAGCCACCAACCACTGCTCCTCAGCTCAGCAGAGCCCCCTCCCCGCACAGTAGTGTTGTTTAGATGCCACAGCAGTGTGCTGAAGGGGGCGTGTCGGAAAGCTTCTTAAAGAGACAGAGGCCTATTTCAAGACGTTCAGTACAGCCATTTTGAGAGAGCAATTTTATTCAAGGCAGTTATTTTAATTTACTGCATATACAGACCAACAGAAGGTTACGTCATCATTGTAGTATGCTATAGACTGGTGCTATGTGATTGAAAAAAGCATAATACCCCCTCTTTAATTATATGTCAAATATCGCCCAACCCTAGCGGGCAGTTCCATTCTATCTCCAACCGGTGCGTACTATTGCTGCGTTCTATGGCCTAGAATAGTTTAATTGTCAAGTCAAGGCCGTCACGGTATAGTCCATATTATTCAGTCACTCCGTCACATTTTCAAGGTGGTGAGTTACTCCTGTATAGTCACAGCTGACTGACGGAAAAGTACCTGCTACAACACGGCAACAGCCTCTTCCAGTCAACTGCAGTCACTTCAACACATTCACACAGGAAAGGTGAGGAAAGCGCTCAAGGATATAACAACTGCAGCTTACAGAGAGCCAGCAGGGAGCCACCGAACCCTCTGGTTAGCTGGTCAAGTGTCTGTCACCACTTGACTTGTTTCAGAAAGAATGATTTACTAAACAGAATTATGCTATGCTATGAAACTCAAGAGAAAAAAATAGATCAAATAAAATTCATCTAATCAAGACTCCGATTTAAAGCTTTACTAGCATTCCCCGGTTTCCATGGGGCACTGAGAGTCATTGAATGAATTGTGCGAATAATAAGGCCTTAAATGGATTCCAACGGGCATTAAATCTACATTTCTTTGGACATAGTGTCATTGTTTAACTTTTGTATACTGGAGGCCTATCGAAAACACAAAAACATGGTCTGAAACACATTCAGTCACAGGTTTTGCGGTACATTTCAGGCAATTTTTATACAGTTTTACATCGATTTTTGCTTTTGTGTCCAGTTTGCTTTAAAATATCCACATTTATCTTCATTCCTTTGTATTGAAATTCTAACTGTATAGATTTTCTTTGCGTGTGGCATTAAAAAATATGAAATCAGACTTGCTACTATCTGCATAAACCCTGTTCCCTTTGCAGTTTGTCATCTGTGCGTCTGTATTTGTGTTAAAAGCTTTATCCATTTGGGACAAAAACAAACCCTGTGCGCACCTAAACTAAAAATAGCCTCATATCCTCCCTGTATGCATTTTGGTAGTAAGATGCAGAATCATTCTAGCACCAAGCAAGGGTTTGTTTTCACAGAGGGAACATGTGACTTCATGTTAATTTCAAATGTAAAATATGGAAAATTACGACAATCGTCAAACAACACGTGGAAAGAAGGAATTATCCCCCAAAAGAAGGCTGTTGCAACCCCACTCCTGTGCCTGCAAAACAGAAATGACCTAAAATGAATCAGCTACTGCCCCAAAGCTAACCAGCACAACATATTTTCTGCACGGTAAACAAATGCAAAACGCGACCGCCGTTTCACCCCCAGACAGCTGATTTGCTGCTCAGATTTTGGCCGTGAAACTAATTACGCATTTATAACATCTCCGCGCGCTATGCATTGGAGTAGCACGGGCTAAAAATACACCTACCTTCCCGATTGCATGGCGGATAGTGCTTTTTAGGAGGATGCGACGGGCTTTTATTTATTTATTTTTTTTGCAGAGAAATCCCGAAAGAATCCAACAGGCGCGTATGGCGTGGTGGGTGCAGCCCCCGTGGCGATTATTCCTATGCTGAAAACTGGCGCTGCATAAATACCACACGGTCACATGAACGATGCCAGAGGAACATGCGAACTGCGAAGATGCTGCGAGGAAGGGACGCTGCGCGCAGCTCTGACGTGTGCATGTGCGAGAGTGTAACAAAAACACGTTTGTTTTGCACATGCACTTAAGAGATGCTAATGGTTCGGCATTTTAAAACAGATTTTGTGACATGCCGTGGCTGGAGCCTTTTGGTGGGACAAAATAGCCAGAATGAATTTTTGACCAGTTTCCATTGAATATTCAATCAGTGCGCAGCCTTACGTTTTTATTTTCAAACCAATATTGCAGGGCATATATTACATTTATTAGAGTGCATGGATACTATCTTTGTTTGTTTTTTGCATTGTATATGCCGAATTCTCTTGAAAAGACAGTCCCATATGATTCTTAATTATGTGGCAATATTACTGAACCAAAGTTTAGACATCACGGTACCATATTAAACCAGGACAAAATGACAGGACTAATCCAAGACTTTAGATCCCCTTACTTCTAAAGAGCGTATAGGTTGATGTTATGGTCCAGCCACATTGATTCATATGACAATTAGACATTTGCTTGAAATAAAGAAAAATAGTATTGAAATGGGTGGAATAAATAAATCTTAAAGACGCTCAATCAAAAACAAAAATAATATTTTATGTATGTATGATCATATCTAATCATTCATGATATGGTAAGGAGTATGGGTGTTCCTATAGCTATAAGGAGCTCTGAATGGAGCTGCTGCTCCTCCAATCCTTTGATAGGGCCGCATTATTACTTGTATTTGTGTTTTTATACTTTATAAAACGTAAAATCACAAGGTGTAAGGGGAAAAAAAGTCTGGATAATGTAGGCTTTAACCCAGCAAAACTATTTTATTTTATGTATGTATTTGTTTTAATCTCCATCAGGCCTGCTATGATAATATAGGGAGATGTCACCTTGTAAATTTGTCGTGTAACTGACACGTTCAACATAAAAAGTGTGCACTTCAATGTTTCACGTCACAGTGTCATGTTTGTTTATGGATATTATAGATCCATGTTGTTTATGGAAAGGCTACTCTTATTTTTGATCAGGCAATGCTTCAGTCGTCTCTGTCGCTCTCAGGACCCAGCCCTGCCCCATCTGTCAGCGGCTCAACCACAACAACAAATCTGTCTGTAGAATTCTGCGAATGAGCGGCCCAGTTTTTGTAACATCTTTTAGTAGTTTTAGTTAAAATGCCCCTCTTTGATGGTTTGGTCAGCGGAGGAGAGAAAACAGCCATCATTATAGATTTGGGAGCAGCATACACAAAGTGAGTATCCTTATTTTTTACCAAAGCTAGCTATTAGCATCTTTCATGCTACGAGTTTTAACAGGGCGGATTGCCTATTTCTATTTTTACCCACATTAGTTATGCGTGTTTAGATGAACACATATTGTATTCCCAATAAGCTTGTAAATTAATTCGCAATGCCGTGACGTTAATGTTGTTTTGCTGCTACCTGGTGCCAAAGTAGCATTAGCAAGAGCAAGCTAGCATAACCTCATTGATATGTATGGGAATCTTTCTCTGTTTTATGCTATATTCATCAAGTCGGCAACATTGATCGAGTATGTTCACCAAATTGGCCTTTGTTTCTCTGTAAATTGACCGTGTTGATGGGATGACATCTTAACACTATAAGTGAGTGCTTTCATTGTATTAAACTGCTTGAAGTTTTTCATTACCTCAGGCAGTCTGATCACATGAACTACTTTTCTGAGTAATGAATTGGTTCTTTCTATATCGACAACAAGGCTGTTGTTTCATTTTAGTGCAACCACTGTAAACTGGAGAATTTGGGTCAGGAAAAAACGTGCAAATGTAGCTTTTTTTCTTGGTTCAGATGAAAAAAAGTGATGGAAGAAGTGATATGTTATTATGAGATGACTGGCAGTGGCAGGCCAATACAAAGTAAACACACACACATGTCGAGATTGCTAAGGGGCAGTCTGTTTGTTGATTCCACAACTTTGTTAGGTTGTGGCTTGTTTTATTTTGTGGAAAACCGAGGAAACCCACTCAGACAGAGGAGAACAAACCTGCAAACTTCTCCCACGAACGTTCACCACACGACAAAGGAATTCCTCTTACTGTGAGGCTAGAGAGTGCTTGACTATAGTATAACTTTTTCACTTTCAGATGTGGCTTTGCCGGGGAAACGGGGCCCAGGTTCATAATTCCGAGCGAGATCCGGAAACCAGGACAACAGGTAAAGTTGAGGTTTTACTGCTTTTTCTGCTTGTGTCTCCGTATGGATTCATTTCTTTATTTCCTTTTCAAAAACAGCCCATCAAAGTGGTTCAGTACAACATCAACACAGAAGAGCTTTATGTCACCCTCAAAGAGTTCATCCACATACTTTACTTCAGGTATGACAAATACAATCATATTGTGCAATATCAGTAAAAAGCAATAGTCTTGAATTTAGCATTAGGTTTTACGTTATTGCAATTCAACACAGCATGTTCTATCAAATTGAAAATAGTTAGCAATTTGTTTATCTATTTGTGTAAAAAAAAAAAAAAAAGTCTTTAAAAAGTGCAAATAAAGACCAAAAAACGAGGCTGAAATTGGACAATATTAGGAAAATTATGACTAAAATTATACTGTTGCTTTTTGCGTTATGGATGTCAATAAGTATTGCGATTACAATAATTTAGCTTTCTGTTGTGGATCCCTAATATCCGCATATGTTTATTTGCTGAACGGATAAATGAACTGAGCCTTTTCTGTGATTCAGACATCTCTTGGTGAACCCTCGCGACAGAAGAGTGGTCATCATCGAGTCCATCCTCTGCCCGTCGCATTTCAGAGAGACGCTCACCAAAGTTTTCTTCAAGCAGTTTGAGGTTATTGCTCAAAACACTGAATGTTACATGGCTTGTCTTGTAAATTGGCCTTGACTTTTATCGTTGTTTTTAACTCCAGGTCCCCTCGGTTCTCTTCGCCCCGAGTCACCTCATGGCTGTGATGACGCTGGGTATAAACTCGGCTCTGGTGATGGACTGTGGACAGACGGAGACACTGGTGCTGCCTGTATCCTTACCTTGCTTTGCATTAGGCCTTTAGCATGTGTTGGTACGTGTTTATTTGGTTGGGACAGTGCTTGGTAATGGACATACAAACAAGCTACAACAAAATGTCACACAGGCTTAACTCTAGAAGAAGAGGGTGTTGTAATCGCGTAACATTTGCAATATAAAAGATCAGGCAAACTCCTCCACCTCCTATATTAACATATATCTTTAAAATGATTTGATGTCATGTGTGCCCAACCTCTTTGTTTTATCCATAACTAAACACCAGGTTTATGAACACACACCTATTCTTCCAGCATGGGAGGCTTTGCCATTGGGAGGAAAAGCTATTCATAAGTAAATAACCTTTACATGTTTTTACTGTGTCAAATAGCATGTGTCATTCTCAAGTGTTTGGTGGTGTGTTTAACATTTTTAATGTACCTTTTTTCCCCCTTTTTTTCCGTAGAGAACTGGATGGACTTCTAGTGGAGCAGTGCCTTGTGGACACAGACACCAGCAGTGGGCAGACTGTAGCTGCTGCTATTGGTCAGTACCAGAGACATCTCACTCACAGAGTTTCTATGAAAATGTGACCCAACTGTTTACATATTTGTCTATATAAATTAGGGCTGGGCAATTAATTGAATTTTAATCTAATCGCAATTTTAATAAAGGTCTATCACGATAATCGTGTGGTGCATTTTAATCGAGGAGAAATGGCCAGTCCTGTCGCATTCTGGAAAAAAAATATGGACAGCGCAATGCTGCAGCGCCTGTCAGGTCAATCCCAGGGAACACTCGGCCCAAACAAACAGGAAGCACAGGAGCATGGCACAAGCGGCAACAAGAGGAGACGACCTGGTGATTTTAAGTGTAAAATCAGCTGCAAAGTAGCGCTAACTCGTCAATGGGCAAAACAGAAACACACAAGGGGCTGTCAGAGGATCAGGACACGCTCACACGGATGAAGAGTTTACCTTCGGAGATAAAACTATCAATCGCTATTTGGACCATGTGGACTATTTTTTGAGGCTGCAGCCGTGGATTAGTTGGACTCTTAATGGTGAATTGTAAGTTTGATCGTATTTTATACTTGTAAATGCGCTGTTTACTAGTATTTATTTATGTACATATTAAGTTGTTAGCGCTTCACTCCGTAAGTCGTGGCTTTGTGATGCTCTGCACTGAACACCTCTCGTTGTCTGCTTCTGACATTCTTCAAACATTCCACTTTTTTTGCGTCTCCTTTGCAGATGTTTGTGTGTTGTTGTGAGGGGATGTTGTACTGTGAGGCTAGAAGTGTGTGTGGAGTTCGTTTTTGCTGTTGAGTTAGCTGCAGTTTTCATTCCGGGCTGCAGCATCCGTTTACTTTCTAGTCCAGGTAAGGCAACATTTATTGTTTTTTTTCTTTAAAACAAAAACAAAATCGAGATCGATAATCGAGATCGATCAATATGGGGAAAATAATCGAGATAATATTTTTTCCAAAAATCGCCCAGCCCTAATATAAATGTAGTTTTATTTCTTTATTGTTAATGTTTTATAATTCTTTCAACAGGGACCATTCCAGAAGATATTGTTGAGGATATCAAAGGTAAGTTAATATTGTGCCAACGACTCTTCTGACCCCCCTCAATCATTCATTCACACACTGCATTTGAACTTGAGTGAAATGCTTTGGGAAAGGATATCAAGACATTTTATAATATGATCACTCATGAGCCACAATCAGCCCATGCTGTTCCATGGGTTATTATTTTGTTGTGAATAATTATGTTTTATGTTTTTATAGTAAGAACATGTTTTGTCAGTGACCTGCAGAGAGGACTCAAGATTCAAGAAGCTAAATTCAATCCCGATGCAGAGGTACGTTTATAAGATAAGCATGCCAAACTAGAGTAATGTATCCTTAGCCCTTGCAAATGTTTGTAATTTGACTTTATACATTTGCAGCGCCCTGCTCCTCCCCCGGATGTTGCGTACCCTCTGGATGGAGAGAAGATTCTGCACGTCAAAGGCTCGATCAGGTTTGTAGATTTTTCTACACTTGGTGCCAATTGCAGTGTTCGTCTTTGTTATTTAAATGTTAACATTTTTGTTTCCTCAGAGATTCACTCGTAGAGATTCTGTTTGAACAAGACAATGAAGAGAAGAGCGTAGCAACGTTAATACTAGACACTTTAGTCAAGGTAAAGTCTGTTTGTTGTTTGCTTAACTTGTTTGAAGCAAGAGTTGTCATTGTAACTTGTTTCACATGGTGGAATATGGGCTAGTACTCTTGGCTCACAACAGGAAGGTTCAAATGTTGGACAATGTTGTTTTTTGTGCTTTTATTTATATATTAGGAATGCATTTCAGGTGTTTGTCTACTTTAGACATTTTTTACACCCAGTTTAGACATTTGCTATTAGAAATGTGCAATAATTATCTGCTCCTTTGTTTACAGTGCCCCATTGACACTCGTAAGGTCCTCTCTGAGAACTTGGTGGTGATTGGAGGGACTGCAATGCTCCCTGGCTTCCTGCACCGACTGTTAGCAGAAATACGCCTCCTGGTGGAGAAACCCAAGTACAGCAGTGTCTTGGCCAGCAAGAGCTTCCGCATTCACTCTCCACCCGCCAAACCCAACTGTACTGCCTGGCTCGGAGGTAAGGATATAACTAGATTATAACCATAGTATGAGCTAAGAGAGATTTAGGGTGAAATAAAAATGTTCTATTGAAATAAAGTCACAAATGTTTCAATAATTTAAGCTTTTGCAAATAACAACAAATACCAAATCAAAGTTTTATGTATAAAGCTTGAAATGCATGTGATTCATTGCTGTCTTCTCTCTGTTTAAATATTAACGCTGGTCCACCGTGAATATAATCCCTTCTCTTCATATTCCCAGGTGCCATATTCGGCGCCTTGCAGGACGTTTTGGGAAGCCGGTCCGTGTCCCGGGATTATTACAACCAAACGGGGCGTATCCCGGACTGGTGCTGCCTGAGCTCCCCTCCTCCGGAGTCGCTGTATGAGGCCGGGAAGACCCCTCCTCCGCCCATGAAGAGGGCCTTCTCCACAGAAAAGTAGCCAAAAACAAGCACTAGTTATTTTGTACATAAAAAGTGAATAGTTGTGTTACAATTGCCATTTACCAGAGTTGCTACTGAAACTGTGCACCATTCATTCCAGTTTCAAATTAGGATACTCGACTTGTTCTGTGTCTGTGTTTAACTTATTTACTCCATTTGCAAAGTAACGTCACCCAACCTTACAAACTGATCGATAACTAGCGTGTCTGTCGCTATCACTGCTTTTTGTAACCTTACCGCAGAAGGAAACATCACTGTCCTGCACATATTACTTGGCATAAATAAACGTTAAGTATTAGACACGGTGGAAGTTGGGATTTTTTTTTGCTTTAGGCGCTTATAAATGATCAGAGATGATTTGAAATGCTTTGACTTACCCATGTTTTACACTGCTTAATTTAGTGCATAAGCGTCAACCATAATAGTAGGTGTTTGAAAATGGCTCCTGTTTTCATTATTTAGAAAATATAAGCTGTTCTGAATTACAAAAAGTGTCCAAAATACCATTAATCTACCACAGAATATGTCAAAATCAAATTTAAAATGGAGCAGCAGGAGAGAACAGGGCGTGACACTAGACAAAATATAGGAGATCATTGGGACTGTGTGGGAGTAGATGCCGTGTTGATGCTTATGCAGCGCAAACTAGTGATTACATACAATATACCTTTCATTATGACCAAACGACAACAAGTAAAGCCTTAAAGTACGGGAGACCACACAAGGCACAGATACTTACAGCTTCTGGGAAAATGATAGACCCACAACAACTTTATGGGAACCGGATGGTCTAATGCTTTGTTTACTCGGTTGAAGCGTAAGCAATAGTTTGCGGTCACGTGGCGACATAATCTTATGCAAAGGGGCCAATAGAAAGGTCCCTTTGCATAACATTGAGTCAGATGGCAGCTACAAATTCTGTGGTAGAATATGCCTGGACTTGACCGACGTGAAACACAAGAAGGCGCAAGTGTATCATGTTACAGTAGTTGTGTTTACTTACTGATAATAATGTGGACCAAAATGGTAAATCTCTCTAACAACTGATCACTTCACTTTGAGTCAGTATCATCTTGTCCAAACCCTACAGATATTCAAGTGACTCCGAGTGAGTTGAAGCTTGTCTTTCCAGTTCAAAGGGCGATTGAATGACCTGTTCTGCCTTTAAGAATATGGCCCCCAAGGTATACGATGTCAAAGTATCACCACACGGCAGAACAAATAAGTAGGTAGTAGGTACACAGTTTTCGTCCTTCAAAGGACTCCTTTCTTCAAACCATGACGCTCAACTGGTTTCTAATCTAAAAAGATTGAATAGGTTTAGCTTTTCTCTTCACAGGCTACCAATTAATTACATGTGGGGGCTCTGTCCAGGAATAAAACATAATGAAACTCATCAAAACAAACATAATTTACTAGAGATTTTGAAAAGGGAGAAGTGATTTTGTTTTCTCACATGTTTAGTGTAGGAGAATTCTACATAACGATGATCGAAAGGTTGGTGAAGAATAGGCAGCAGTCAGGATGTCTTAAGCAGGAGAAGTTTTATTGCCATCTTTGCGGGACCCAGAGACATGAACTCAAGACATTGCCAGTCCTAACATTCAAGCCTGTCTGTGCTTCCCCAGAGGACACGTAAATACCCTACAAGCGCGTCACACTCACGCACGCAAGCATTCAGTGGCTGATAGTAGGCGCCTGAACGCCCAGTCAAGGCTATAAAGAGATAGTAAGATCGCACAGCTTGACCTACGGGCAGTACGACATTATAGATTAACACAGTATGATGACTAGCGATTTAATATTATCTCTTACAACCCCCCCTAGCAAAGTCACGGCTATCTAGTGGCTTTGACCGAGTGAAAAAGAATAAAATTAAACGCCATCATAAAGGTAAACCCAAATCAATTACCTAAGCATAAACTTAGCCCACTACGAAGATTTCAAAATAATATCGAGACTCAAAAGGTTTAACTATGTCTTATGTGGAAGCACACACAGAATCTACATTTCATAACAATATTCAACACTTCATTTACAGTACAACAGTACACGGGTCATTGCGATGGAAAAAAATGACCCCCCTCTCAGTGACCCCAAAATACTGAGGCATGTGGTCATTAGATTCACTTAATCACCCAATCGGGGTAAATACTGCTACCAATAAAAACACATGCATCAAGTACTAAGGGCGTATAAGAGGGGGCACCATAACCAAACGTCCGATCCCAGACTCTATTGCCAATTATCCAGGGACGGTAAAAGATTATGGCCACCAATTCAGTTTCTCCTGCAAATTATATTATTATTGGTCCAAGTCAGAAAATGTACATACAAGAAAATACAAACACCACAAAAATATTTAAAAAAAAAATAAGAATTTCAATTCTCAGGAAAACCACATTCACCTATTAAGAGAAATGCTCATAAGCAAAAAAATAGAACAATCTTCACACTCAGGACGTCGATACACCTCCAGGTGCCTCGGATCTATAAGGAACATGACTGGACCATCTTGATGAGCCATCGGGATTAATATACCCACAGCCATCAAGGTGTCCTTACGAACCTCCATGTCGGAATAGAATGGCGTGGAGAGTCAACGGCGTCCAAGGAGAAGCATGCTAAGTCATATTTTCATGCACAATGAAATTTCCCATAAAATTCAAATCTAACTGGATGGTAACCCTCATTATTTGCGATCTTAACTAGCTTAAGACAGAATACAGTTCACCCGCTTCCCATATTTTAATCAAGATTAAAAGTAATGTTTACTGAAAAATGCTAAGCAAGAACCTCCAATAAGACCAAAACATATTCATCCTTGTATACTTCAGGCGTATCGGCTTCTGACGTAGAGCTTAAAACCTTCCTCCGACCCAAACATACCTGCAATGAGCAAAACACAAAACATAAAATGACAGGACCTCCCCTCAAGACAACCAAGTATTAAAACCTGCTCCATGCATGTTGTGAGTCCGGACCTGCAAAGTTATGAATTCAGATTCAGATATATAAAGCCATAAAAGATAAGCACTATGAATTAGAATATAAATGCAAAATCACAAGAGGCTGAAAACTGACTGGACCAAAAAATGAATAAAAAAAATAAGAATAAAATAAGGATAATAAAAATAAAAATAATAGTAATAATAACAAAAATAATAATAATAATAGTAATAATAATCAAAAAAATAGTAATAATAAAAACGATAATAAAAATAATAGTAAATAGAAAAAGTAAGAAATATAAAAACATGAAAATGAAATGTTAAAAACTAGGTAAATATAGAAAATAGGCATACAAAAAATGGCCTCCCACTAAGTCCTAATCAATCTCTGTACATTTGTCGCGCTTATGGAAACAAAATGTGAACCATCAGTGGTTATGAGCCGCGGGAACAAATCCTGACTTAACGCTCAACTTGGTATTTGCCACTGATGTCGGACCTCAGTGTTATGGCAATAAAAAAAAGGGCAATAACTAATGTATAAAATAATAAAATATTAAATGCATAAAATAATAAAAACTAAATATATAAAAAAAAACCTTAACACATGCTATGAAGTTAAAAATGCATAAAAACTTAACTATAAAAGAGGAAGAAAAATTTTAAATAATAAATGTAAATAATAAGTAAATAGAGCTAAATATAAAATTAAATGCAAATATAAAATGAAAACACTCATAAATGTACAAATGAAAATGATGCAAAATGAAATAAATGCAAAGGCAAAGTGGGGTGTGTAAGATGAACCTGTCGTTCCTATCCGAACACAAACTCCTTCAAACACCTGCATCAAAATCATATCATACAGTTACTTCTGGCTAAACTCAACCACACTTTGACACTAAACCAATGTAAACCTTTTAAATGCAAATGTAGGCCCAATTATCTTGCTAAATTTGTATTAAATGCCTCGATACATTATGTCTGCTTACATAAATCTTAATCACCAATTATTCAAACCCAAACCGATATGTGGTTGCCTTTTTGTCAGATCCAGCCCGTCTCTCAGGTTGCCTGTGAAAATAATGTTATATTTGCAAACAGCACACACATCAGTACAATTTCTACAAACTTGCCGACCAAATATGACTTTTCGTTAGAGTTGGGTTCAATTATCATGATCTAAATGTCAATCATTACTATCAATCGCAAGTTAATATATATGATGGGATAATAAGTGCTTCCTTCGTTTGCTTGGAAACACAAAATAAATACGCAAAGGATACAGATGCCTCCAGACATCAGAGCGAACTGACATTCTCTTCTTCCACGCTGCCTCCTGCAACAACAAAGAAGCACACTCCGGCCTGCACAAGGCCACATGTATATCATGCCATTTGGTATTATTGTTCTCTGCTCCTGTCCTGAGTCAGGCCCTTCTGCAAATTCCCTGTCTCTGTGGGAAATGGCGTTATCAACTAGAAAGAATATAGATTAAAACATGTTACACACTTAATACATACAGGTTACTAAAAATAGGCACACTCCTATGATCTTATAGTAAATATAAAATTAAAAATGCAATCATGGCATTAGTATGGTTAGTATGAAGCCATAATATCATTACACTTCCTATTGTTTACAACAACTGGGTTTTATTTACACAACGTCACGTTATTTCTGACGCTTTCCCTGTGTTTAATGATCGGGTTTTAGACTTGAAGTTCAACTACTTACTGTAACTTTTGTTTTCAAAATTTACAGTAAGTAAATTTAGGTAAGTAAACAAAATTTGTTCCTTCTAGATCAAAAGAGTCACAATTATTTCTACAGAGATCAAATCGACTCTCCTTCTTGGCCCCTCCTCTTTTCAACAGTTACACGGACTCGGTGCACCAGAGTCGTGAAAGTGTGGAAAATGAGCAATATACTTTTGAGGTCATAAGTGTGACCTTTCTCTGAGTGACTCTTAAGATACCGGATTTACACTGATTATCACTTTTGCTATTTTTGAAATAAAACAGGTTTGCCAGCACAAATTTCAGATTAGAAAACACCGTTCTACTACGCTGCATGCAAACCTCTTCATCGGACTGCACGCAACGCAAAACCACAGTCTCAGATCTAAATCTAAGAACACGCTATGAGTTCAAATCTGGATTCAGCCTCCGCTGACAAGTCTTGGCAAACGACACTATATTTCAACTTCAGCATCAAAGGGTTTTTCAGTGAAAGTGTAAACGATTACTTTATTACAATGCTCCAGATTAAAGTACACCAGTACCAACCGCTTATCAGAATTTAGGACTTCTTCTTTTGCTTAAAACCTAAACCAACAATAAAAACACTGCACGATCAATTTCTGCACAAAACTCACTCAACTTGCTTAAATAAAAGTCACACAATTTCGGGAGGTTCAGAGACAACACTTACACAATACTAAAATTGTTAAGCCTTAACCCAGGTCCCTAGAACACAACTAGAACGACTATACAAAATTAGACTCACTAAATAGAAAGAAATATACAATAATCACATCATTAATCATCTGACAACCTCTCCTCTGCCAAATCACAAAACCTCTCCGGTTTAATTGACTCCAATCAACATAGCTCTAAAACCCTGTTCAATCTCCTCGCCAATATCACAAAACCTCTGACTCTCGTTTTCAACACGTGTAACCATTCCCTGCCTCCGAGATCTCCATTATCCATCGACACCTGATCACACGGGCCTCTACCTCTCACCACATCACCCCAAAGGCACTTCGTAACCTGGTCCCTGTACATATCTTCACTCTCAAACTCTCCGTCCCACCGGCGAAACTCATCACCATGGGGAGCTATAACACACTTCGGGCACTAATCAGAAAGCAAGCAAATTAATCTCTATCACTACTATCAACAAAACATTTTCACACGAGAATGGTAACCTCAAGTTACTTTTCAAAGTTAAGGGGATAATATTTTATCAGCTGCAAGGATATCACTGATTAAATATTCAAGATCTCTCTGTCATTAATTTATTTAGTAATGTATTTATTTTACATAAATTCCTAAGGCCTACTGCAAATCAGGTAGGATTGAACTTAGTACAATTTGCCTATAACTTAAGAAAGTATTAGAATTATATACTATTAAAACAATAACTCGCCTCGTTAACATTGGATAATTTTTACTTTATGTACCCTACACTGTACCCTACAATGTCTATGTTTGTTAGTTATTTATCACTCTGTAAATATCAAACTATTCAATTACATTTATTTATTTATTTCATTATCTACTTTATCTTGATAATTATAGCTGTTCAATTGAGATTCAAATAGTTTGACCAATCTGAGCATTAAAAAGTCAAAAAGAAGATTAGAAAAAATAAATAAAGAGAATTTACAGTAACACGGAGTCCCATGGGGCCTAGCCCATGGGCAAAACACAAAAAATTAATTAAAAAATATATAAACATCTATTTATACGCAAAAATTCAAAACAAGTGTAAGCTAAAAGTGGAAGAGGGGCGAAGCACAGGACCTGAGACAAATTTGCAGCACTAGTCCGCCTGCAGACAGCTTTTTAGGGCGTTGGGGGACGGCAGCAGAGGAGGTGTTTTGGTTTCGAGAGCAGGGCAGACTCTCAGGTTTTGTAAACTGTCCTTCATGCACTTGGACCATGCTCACGCATTGCACAAAGGCCCAGCCGCTTCTCTCTCTAACCACCAAAAAGGGGCAAGGTAAAAGTAAATTAAAGACTTAAAAAATCAGGTTGTCCTATCGCGCAAAGCATTACAAAATAAGAAAAAATTCAAAAATGCTAACAAAAAATAAATAAAACAAGAAAATTTGAAAGAAAAGCAACACAAGTAAATAATAAGAATAATAATAAGAGTAAATAATAAAAGTAATAATAATAATAATAAAGAATGTAAAAAAATCCTCTGTACACTATCAAAAAAAAGGGCTAATCTTCAGAAAAAGGAGAATCTCCTGTTTATGTTTTACCTTCTCATATCAATTAGTGATCAGTTTATGTTATCATGTTAACGTCAATCGTCTATTCTAGGTTTCAAATAAATTGGTATTTTAAAGGAAATTAAATTATACGCACAATGATCTGTCAGGACCCCCAAAAACCTTGCAAGCAAAACCGAGATGTAAAAGTGTATTAGTAATTTAGACCATATCAAGCAAAACACCACTCTAAACTTTGTTTTGTTTAGACCTATCTTCTTTATTTGACCTATATATTCAAATTAGTGTTGTTTGCATTTAAGAATTGTTTTGAATTCATTATGTCTCGGCGCTGCCATCTCCTGGGGATCCGACATCACCTTGGGAAACATTATTCCGACTAATGTTGAATCTTCATATTAAACACTTAGCCTGCGATACAGCCTTAGTCAAAACAATACATTTTTTCCAAACCAGCTTGGATACCAGCTAATCTAATCTTAACCGTTCCCCTCACAAAGGTAGTGTTTTGACCACTTCTCAAATCTAACCTTGGGGCTGACTCTAAATATGTAAAAATTATAAGCAAGTGCTTTAAACTATCTTTAAGAGAACCAGCGAGAGCCGATCTGCTGACGTGGCCTAAGTGTATCTCATTTCTAAAACCTCAACGAAGGTCGCATCACTTTACCGCAAATCCAACTACAAAAAACAGAGTATATTATTTTTTATTTTTATTTTTTAGGTCCTGGTACTTTGAAAATCAGGTTTAAAGCTCAGTTTTCTAAAACAAATCACAGCAGAATAACATCTGTCAACATTTTACAACATAACAACAACAACAACAAAAGCAAGACATTTTTACTTCTCAATTGTACATATTTTGATCCTAACTTTGTTTCACTGTTGCCAAATATCATTTGTTTTGATTGCCTGTCAAGCACAAATCTTTAATATTTTTAGCCTAATGCCATAAATCATACGCCTTTCTCTCATTATTTTTAACCTTATGTGTTTTAAAAACCCAGTTGTTGTACTCACAAAGTTGCAGCTAAACAAACACACCGGAAGTCAGTCCTCCTTCTCAGTTCCTGTGGCCTGTAAGCAGAGATTAGAGGCAGCATCAACTTTCGAAAAACAAAACACAATCTCAATTCATTATCACCAGCGTGAATCATCAATTGAACTGTCATTCAAAATGCGACATTGTTTACCCTACAGAGACTCTTAATCTGTACCGTAGCTTAGTAGCTAGTTCTAGTAAACAATGTTGCCATTTTTTTTTTTTTTTTTTTTAATGCTGACTCAGCAATCTGTCTCTAGGCAGACGTTATCAGGAACACTTTGTTTCACGGACCTTGCAGACAAGCAAAACAATTAGATAAAGCAGCAGGTGGACAGACAGACAAAACACGGAGATACATGACACGGAACGCAAACAACGGACAAAAAAATCTCTAGCTGCATCCAAAACTATAGCCAACTTCACCTTTTTAAATAAAATAACGTGATATTTATCGCAATGTTTATTAGTTGATTCTGGACCTTCACGGTTAAATTCAAGTTAACGCAAAAGACAAACGTAGGTTGTATACGTTGCAGAAGCGTTCTCTCTTTTTGTGCACAACAACTTCAACGGTCTCCCTTGTGAGAAAAATTATCCTAGGCTCTCTCCCACCAACCGTTATTCACCACAACTGCCCGATTTCCTCTAAACGACGTTCAGACAAAACCACCAGCTGCAGTTTAACTTACAAACTTCATGTAAACATTGCATCAATTGCCGATACAAGGGCCACATAAAGTCTGCATTTCACGGTCCTACTCGACCGTGACTATACTATCCTCCAACCGTCTAAGTAATTAATTACACGGCCTATGTAATCCATTACCGGATCAATATTCAGCACTCAGTTCAAGATTAAAGTAACATAAAACAACTATGCACACAGTAGCCCACAGCTCGGCGCAGTGGCTACATCAACGTGCCTTATGTTTGACGCTAAAATCAACCTTAAACAAAGCTTACACTCAAAATAGTCTACATTATGTGTCCCTCTCATACCTGTGACGACTAGCTGCTTAAACAGTAGAGTCAACAGTCTGTATCGAGCCTCACATCTCTGTAGCCATTCCAGTCTAAACTTGTGCATCCGAATACCCTAGTCTTAGTACAGGACCTAAATCCCTACTCTCGACCAGAAACAAACATCCAGAATCAACCAATAACACTGTTTTTACTCTTTAAACATTTCCCATTGCATTATTCTTTTTTTTAGCAAGCATGCATCTGGTAAGGCCATTCTCCCTCCTTTTTTATCAAGGATAAAAAAAGAAACGCACTTACCAGAGCAGCTGTGTAAACGAGTTCGTGGACGCCAGTTTGTAGGAGAATTCTACATAACGATGATCGAAAGGTTGGTGAAGAATAGGCAGCAGTCAGGATGTCTTAAGCAGGAGAAGTTTTATTGCCATCTTTGCGGGACCCAGAGACATGAACTCAAGACATTGCCAGTCCTAACATTCAAGCCTGTCTGTGCTTCCCCAGAGGACACGTAAATACCCTACAAGCGCGTCACACTCACGCACGCAAGCATTCAGTGGCTGATAGTAGGCGCCTGAACGCCCAGTCAAGGCTATAAAGAGATAGTAAGATCGCACAGCTTGACCTACGGGCAGTACGACATTATAGATTAACACAGTATGATGACTAGCGATTTAATATTATCTCTTACATTTAGTATTTGACCTTTTTATTGGACAGAAAAATTAGTTGAATTTCTATTACTCTGATATTTAACCGTACTGGTGTAGGCTTACATAGGTCAGTTATACTCAAACTGTGGTACGTGTAATATTTCAGGTGGGACTCACCGTCTTCTGACTGCACTTGTGGATACGATTAGAGATAATTCTATTTGCCTGATTTAATCTTGAACTATACGTGAAATGTCATATATTTCACGAGGTGGTACTTTCATGAAAAGAGCGGGGCCATGAATGAGCCAGTTTCATCATTGGAATATGGAGCTCTTATATTTCCTATGTCACTTGAGTGACATTTTTTCATTATAGGACATATATATATATATATATATATAATTAGGGCCGGGACTTTTTTGATTCATTGCGATTAATTAATTACATGAGGTTTAGTGCGATTAAAAATATTAATCGAAATTAATCACACTTTGCTTTCCACATTTCAGTTTCCTTTTTTCCTGCAGACGCACAATTAATGGAAATATTGCACTGGTCTGTTGGACTTGGTTGAACAAAAATAAACTATTTTGTTGCTTAAGCTTATGTATTCAGTCATTATTCAATGGTATACTAAAAATCCTTATGAAAAAACTTACTTCTCACTGTTCTCAGGTCAAATATTTATATGCGATTAATTTCGATTAATTAATTACAAAGCCTCTAATTAATTAGATTAATTTTTTTAATCGAGTCCCGGCCCTATTATATATATATATAAGTGTATGCTGTGGATGTGGAGGATCACAAACAGTGATCATGCTTCGAAACAGAGGTTTAAACATTTTCCCACTCACTGTTGGGGCGAATACTTTGAAATTGTATTGAGTTACTGAATACTTGCCTTAAAATATATTCCGTTACTTTGTCTAATCAGAGTACTGAATTCTGAATACTTTTAGAATACTTTCACATTGATTGGCATTATGTTTATGTATAAATATGGCATATAATTACAAAAATTAGGACTACAATCACTTAATTAGGAATTAATTAGGAATTCAAAATCTCTCTTGGCAAATGCACAGGAGCAGCAGATCACAGCGCATCATGTGACGCACATGTACAGTGTTTGTATGAACTCTGGCCTAGGCGTTTTAAATCTTTATTTTATTTTAGGAAGCAAAACAGGTCAACATTTAAAGATCTTTCTTAATAATATTGTGCAATATATAGCAACAATGTAATGATTGCTACTAGGATGTATTCCCCTGATATTTAATAAGTAACTGTATTATAAATACTCTCAAATGAAAGTATAACTTTACCAGAAGTATTTTCTCTTATTCTAAATATATTAGTGACTCCCCAACGCTGCTTTCACTCCCTCATTCTGTACTCAGTAGTTGAAGTCTTCGAACGTTTCGCCTCTTCATCCAAAAGGCTTCGTCAGCGGACTAAAGTCCCGCTCAGCTCGCAGCTTAGGTGAAGACCACGAGGAGGAGTTGGGGTTGGCCTGGCTCCTCCCCTCTAATCATCTCTTTTGGATGAGGCGAAACGTTCTAAGACTTCAACTACTGAGTACAGAAGATGACTCAAGTACCTTCATTGAAGATGGACAATCCTGTACGACTGAGAGCTTACCCAGACATTTTAATAATATAGTTTAATATTTTTCTGAAATTATTAAACTTGTACTAAAAGAACACTAATCGGTTGATTTGCCAAACTCATCAAGAAAAATGTGTCAGAGAGCCACTGAACCTCCTTCCAACTTTCTTTATAAAAGTAATTCTTAGAAAGACATGAAAAGCGGTCACACTTTGTTTTACCATTTATCTACCCACATAGTATATCTATTTTGGTACGCGTTGTTTCCCTCCCAGATAGTGTGGTTACTTTGTGAATGAGTGAAACATGTTAATAGCCATATGGTTATGGCACGTGAGGACGCTTTGTTCTTCCCAAACGTGCACTGTTTACTCCCAGCACACCCCGCTAAAGCTTCTGTGGCCAAACACCCGCCTGCCTATTATTATACAGCGGAACACTGAAACCCCCCTTCTCTCACTCTGTCTGTGGATTCCCATGTCGGTCGGTACGTGATCTGACCCGCTGTACTCACTGAAGTACTACACGCACAGACCAAGGCGTGTACACGATGTCCTTAACTTGCCACACATTTCGGCCCGAGTCACGTTTTGTAGCGCCTGGCCCCGTCCACCAATCACAGCGCCGCGTCTGCAGGAAAAGGGCGGGTTCGGAACGTGACGTATGCATCGTACTTCCATATATGGCAAAACTACAGTAAATAATAGCCTCGTGTTTACCGATTTTGGGACGCCTGGGAACGATTTGGCCGGGGTCAGCGATATCCAGGGCATTGGCGAATAGTTTATAACCTATTTGGTGCACGTAGACGGTTGTGTTTTATCTTTGTGAAGAAGAAATGAACTAAACGCAGTGAGTGGGGTGAATGCGGCCGAGTGGAGCGCACTGCAGATTCAGGACCGCAGATAGAAAAATCATCAACATAATGCACAATATGTGATTAGGAGACTTTATAGGTTCAAAAAGCACATGAAGACATTCTCCAAAAGGCAGAAAGTCCTGTGAATGAAACAAACAAAAAATATATGGAAAAATAAATGATAATTGAAAGAGGCAAGACAAAGCAAGTTTATGGCACATTTCATGTACTCAGACAACTCAGTGTGCCACACAGTAAAAAAAAGCAATTAAAACAATTAAACAAATCAATCGATACAATTACATAAGAAATAAATAAGTATATGTATATATTAAAATTCGTTAAAATACAATCAATTACCATAGGCAGCAGTAAGTAGGTGTCCTTTCAGCCTGGACTTAAACATAGTCAGGGTTGAGGCCTGTTTCACGTTCTCACTGAGGCTGTTCCACGTTCTCACTGAGGCTGTTCCACGTTCTCACTGAGGCTGTTCCACGTTCTCACTGAGGCTGTTCCAGACCATTGCTGTGTGAAACTGAAACGCAGCCTCACAGTGTTTGGTGGTGACTCTGGGAACCACCAGGAGACCCCTCTCTGAAGATCTCAGGGCCCAGGGTGATTCATACGGCTGTAACATGAGAGATGTTCTTTGGTGCCCGACCATGAAGGGACTTATACAAGCAGAGCTACTGATTTTTAGAATCTATTCTCTGAGCGACAGGAAGCCAGTGCAGAGATCAGAGCACTGGACTAATGTGGTCATATTTCCTGGTTCTGGTCAGGACCTGAGCAACAGCATTTTAAATATCCTGCAGCTGTCTAACAGCTCATTTGGAGAGGCCAGTGAGCAGTAGTAAACTAACCAATTGTTTATTAATTACTTATTACAAAATTAGAAAACATTAACAAAAGTGTACCAGACAATGTCCAGACTTTGTCTTCCTTGCGGAGCATAGGGGGCCCACTGGGGCCTCTTAGTTTGCCTATTCCTGGCATCACCATGGCCTAATGATAATTTACAATAATATAATAAATAATAATTTTCTTTTTTGCCATTTCTCCATATGTATTGAAGTTTGCTGATAAATTATGAATAATAATAATAATGCACTGGTTTTATATAGCACTTTGCTGGACACTCGAAGACGCTTTACATTGCATTATTCATTCACGCCATACATGACGGTGGTAAGCTGCTATTGTAGCCACAGCTGCCCTGAGGTAGACTGACGGAAGCGAGGCAACCAGTCTGTGCCATCGGCCCCTCGATCATCACCAACCAATCACTCACTACATTCACCCAGGCTACCTGGTGTTCCTAAACGGTCTCCCAACCAACCAATCAGGCCCTTCCTGCTTAGCTTCCAAGATCTGACGGGATCGGGCAGAGCAAAGGCGGTATGAAATAGTTACTGACCCCGACTTCAGCCCCAGATACCCCTGGGGTTGGATATCCCACAATACGGAGGCCCGGTGGCCTGTACCCTCTTTGCACCTGGGCCACTGCTAGTTATTTTATAAATGATTCTTTACAAGTTATCGTTACATCTTTACAGTGACAAATAGATAGATAGGCCTATGAGGAAAATTGCTACCATTTGTAGCTACCTGACATTGACTTTAAACAAAAATCACACTTTTTTTTCCTTCTAAGGTGCATTATGCAACTTTTTATGTGAAATAAACATTTTTATTTGTGCATAGGCTTGATATTTTAGTGAACCAGCAGCTGTATGGTTTCATGGCGCCTTTACCTTCCATCACAGGGACCCCTATCATGCTCCAGGATCATAGGTTTTTAGAGTTGCCGGTAGGTTTTCTCTGCTGATGGACCCTCTCTCACCAGAAAACCTACAAAACAATTGATCGTGGAGCATTATAGAGGCCACCGTGATCAAAAGGAAAGGTGCAATGTTAACCATCCACACACAAAAAAGTTTTCTTTTTTGCATAAAATGTTCCATAATGTACTTTTGCAATATAGGCTATTGTGGTTTCTTGCGATGGACTTGGGGGAAATATTGTGCAGACCCAGTGAGAAAATAAAAAGAGAGTCTTGTTTGCTTGTGTCTCCACAGCAGAAAACACGAGTGTCGTAAACCCGCGGTCCTGATTGTGCCGCGTGCTCCGGTCTGCAGACTCGTGCTCTCGCAGGCAGCCACCGTGCTCCGCATGTGACTGAGGCGGAGGGAGGGGCCCCGCTTGTCCCGTGTGTTGTATCGTGGAACACCGAGTTCCAGGGCGCGTAGGTCTGGAGCGGGCACACGGCACCACGGGCACAGGACAAGACTGCCTCGGACGATACGGACACGAACCAGCTTCATCGATGTCAGTTTTCATCCCGGAGAAAAGTAAGTGGAATCATTTGTGGGACAGTTTGTTATTGATTGTTGTTTGTGGTCGAAGCAAAGCTGGCTTTGTCACGTATTTGCTGCTTTATGACTGTCTTCTATTATAGCCTTCTGCTGGAAAATAGTTCTCGATTTAAACACTCTATGGACCATTAACATGACAGGAAAATAAAATAAGATTTGCTTAACTATTATAAGAATTTTATGTTTGTGGATATTTAAACTAAGGTTTGCAAGTTTTATCGATAGGAATGAACCCATGGAGTCAGAGATGTTATATTGTTTGCAAAGGATCATGTACTGCTTAAAGGCACTATACCTGTTTTGTTTTTTCTAGAAGTGAAACGAAACTTGTTTGTTATCTATAAGTATAAAGTAAATTCATTGTTGTGCATCTAATTATGAAGCATTTCTATCAATTTCATGAAGTTGCAGCCTAGTTTTCTAAAATTCTTCTTTATTTTATTCTGAGAAATTAAGCTTTGGCTACATTATTCACAAATATGCAGGTCAATAGAAGTTTTTTACATAGTTACTGCAAACATTACACTAGCCTTATGTTATTGTTGCCCCATAAGAGGCAAGTGTTGCTAGTTTTGCTCATGTGTAACCAATCTTATTATTTTGGATGCTCCTGTGGTTGTAGCTGAAATCATGGATATTTTAGATTCAGGAAATGGGAAGTTGCTGATGTGTTTGTGTGTCGCCAGGTTGTGGAGAAAATAACACTGTGAGCCGAACACGAGGAAAGATGAGCATGAAAAGGAAGGCAGCGACGCGACCTGGCAACATGAAGTCTGGAGAGTTTCAGAGAGAGTTGGAGAGGGACTCTGGCTTCTCAGGTGGGTTTGTCCAAAATGTCTATGCTTTAATCTAGCTTTTAATCATTTAGTTCTTTAAGAGTTGTGTTTACCTGTATCATTCTTGAAGGGATATTTCAGGATTTCCTAGTTATCCAGAGTTTTGTTGATTTATTCATGCAGTCCTTATATTTGAAGAGTTTAGTGGTGCTAGGCTAGTGCATGTCTATGGTAACTAGTAGCCTGCATTAAAAAACCTCTTCAAAATCATCAGGTCGTCCTCCAAACGTTGCCATATCTGATTTGTAGAAAGCTCCTTTGTGAATTCCACTAATGCCGGTGGCAGGTAAACAAACTACTGTAGATCCGGTAACCTAGCTGATCACTCCGCCGCTGCGTAGCTCACAACCAGGAAGCTTATGCTGCTTAAATATAAGTTCTTTTGAATGCAAAATGGTTATATTAAAAAAATATTCAGTCAACACAGACATTTATATGGGTAGTCTGGTGTTATAAGTGATTTGCCTCAGCTGCACTGTGCTTGGGTGTTTTTAATGCAGGCTACTAGTTACCATAGACATGCACTAGCCTAGCACTAGCCTAGCACCACTAAACTCTGCAAATATAACGACTGCATGAATAAAAAAAACAATCAACAACACTCTGGATAACTAGAAAATGAGGCCCTCTGTCAAAAATCCTGAAATATCCCTTTAACTTCCTGCTACTTCCAGGTTTACCTTGTTCCTGTATCTTTAAAAAGCCAGACTGAGGCATTTTGAAGGACATTTGACTGAACCCCCTTTTAAATAGGATAAGCATTTTCTAAGTTAAAGTCTCATACGACTCTCCGCCTCTTGCTCTTTGCTTCAGACGCCAATTCGGAGTACCTCAGCACCATGGACACCACAGACTCCGAGGACTCTCCCATGGTCGATAATCCACAGACGCCTGGAGCTCAAGGGGGGACGCCGCAGCCGTCTCCGCTGGCTGTGGTGGGAGGCTCCTACTCCAGGCCTATGATCATTATGAACAACGTGCTGCTGAAACAGGTACAGACAGGAACGGCTCACCATCACCAACATCATTACCATTTTAATTGACTGCATCTTAAATAGACGCTCTCACCAGCACCCTATCTCTCATTGCTGCTATTACTGAGCCCTTGAGTTTAGAAGTAAAGGTCCCCACAAGTTAATAATTATGTATAAAACCTGCATGTAGTTTGGTATGTTTGATTCAGCTTTAGTTCAATCTTTTCTCAAATCAGCCCCACCTAAATAGCCCCTGCCACATTTCCATCACAGTTGTCATCGTCAGAAATGTGTTTTCTTCAGTCCCTGCACAGTAACAGTTTTGAGAGTAAGTAATGCTTTTGGGTCGCACCTTAGCCCTAATTGGTATTTAAAGGAATAGGCCACCGTTTTTACATACTGAGATATGTTCTTACCTGAGCTTAGATGAGTTCATTTGTACCTGTCTGGTCTTCACGTGTGCCTTCTGTAACGTAAACACAGCACAGACGGCGTTAGCATTTAGCCTCTCTCTCCTCTATAGCTCCAAACGAGGTGAAGATTGAAGCTACCAAACTCTTCCACGTTTTCCCTATTTAAATATGGTTACGTGAAGTGTTACACTACAAAGTATAATTACACAAAATTAAACAATGTAGATTATCTAAGCGGATAAAAAGGGGAACTATATTGTATGGCGTAATAATACCAGGAGTAATTTGGCATCCGCGCAGTGATATCTTCTTTACTGTGCGGACGCCGAAGTATTCCTGGTATTATTACGCCTTACAATATAGTTTCCCTTTTTATCCGCTTAGAAAATCCACATTGTTTAATTTTGTGTAATTATACTTTATGGTGTAACACTTCATGTAACCATATTTAAATAGGGAAAACGTGGAAGAGTTTGGTAGCTTCTATCTTCACCTCGTTTGGAGCTATAGAGGAGAAGAGAGAGGCTAAATGCTAACGCCGTCTGTGCTGTGTTTACGTTACTGAAGGCACACGTGGAGACCAGACAGGTACAAATGAACTCGTCTAAGCTAAGGTAAGAACATATCTCAGTATGTAAAAACGGTGGTCTATTCCTTTAAGCACAAAGATGAATTGCAATTGAGTCAAAATCATACTTAGCGTATCATATTAGCTACAAAATGTTCCGAACAGCCCAGCCTATGACACAACGGACCTGGATTTATTAATGAAATGCTTATGATTTTCTCCTGTCTCTCTCTTTTTCCAGCCTGGGACACTCCTCCCGATCTGAAGCCGTGGCGCTTCAGCCCGTCAGTGGAGGTGGGCCAGGCCGTGGTCCAGCAGCCTCAAGTCGTCTTCCTCCAGCCGGTCATGTCCCGCCGAACTCCTTCCAAATCCAAAGACCACACGTCCTCCTCATCTGCAAGACATCGCCGCTCCAAGAAGTATCTTCCCATCTTAAAATCCTACCCCAAAATCGCCCCGCGCGACGGTGGCAGCTCGTCGGGTCGAGGAACCGGCTCCTCATCCTCTTCCAGCTCTTCCACAAGCTCAGAGTGGAGCAGCCAGAGAGATCACTCGCAAAAAGTGCAAAAACGCCACCACAATGGCGTCGGTATTGCCTCACCAGCTCTTCCACTAAGTACTGTTTCGCCTCTGCTGCAGACTCAACTTTCTCAACTTCCCTCAACGGAAGCAACCAACTTTGGACTTGCCCGGGACAGTCAATTAGCGTCACCGAGGCTGCCCGAACTTCCAGCGCCCTCGCCTGTGTGTTTTGAGCTCAAAAAAGAAGCTCTCTCTGATCCGGAGACTCTTTCGGCGGAACAACCAGACGGAGAAAACGACGGCGAAACGAGGCGGAAGCGTTTTTGCAACACGTACAACATCCTGAGGAAATCGGGCCTGCTGGACATCACGCTGCGCACCAAGGAGCTGCTGTGGCAAAACAAGCGCACCCAGAGCGACCTGGAGAGACTGAAGGAGCAGACGGACTTGTTTCTGCAGGCGCTGCGCAGCCGGGACGCCAGCATCTGCGTGAAGCTGCAGGCGAGTTTACGAGAGGAGGAGGAGGAGAAGGAGAGGCAGAGAGAGCGGAGAGAAGTGAAGAGCGACGAGGCCTAGGCCAGTTTGATACAGAGGAACGAATGGAGTGAGGCAGGGACCACACTGTACAGATGGACAGATGGACCAGAAGTAATGCGCTCGTCTGAAATACTGTGCCCTACTTTTAGCGCTATCAGCTTTTGGGATCCCGCCGCACCAAGCTGACCCAGAACTGACCCAAAACCTGAAAAAGAGATGCTCTAAATCAGCGGCAACAGTTGCTGACAAAATAAGGCCAGGAATGAAAAACTCTACCGTGACTTGTAAAGACTGAAAAGATTGCACATTTGTTTGGCGTATTGTGTGCGGTGAAGCGTTGAAGAAGTGCCAGTTTCAATGACGCTGCAAAAGGCTGTGAACCGTTGAGCCGGCTTTCGTTTACTGGGGCAGTAGGGTCAGTCTGCGATTCTAACCAACTGTAAAATAGTGACTGAAATAGCACCCACCTCATAAAGCATTTTGCTCGGAAAAGAATATCAATTTCAGATGGAAAGCAGGCGTATACTGTCTTACTCTTATGCGCTGAACTTCTTTATATCAGAGTTGAGTCCACAAACCTTGGCCCGATACCAGAGATTGTGTGTGTGTTTGCAAGGAGCACGTTAGTTACAGTTCAACCTTATTCCCAACTTTCTCTGAACACAACGTCCCAGTTCTTGACTAGGGCTGGGTACCGTTAAAGAAAAATTCAATACCGGTACTTCATCAATACTTTCGATACCGATACTGAATTATTTGTCATGTAGAACCATAACAGATTAATGGTGCTAATTTATTCCTTTTCCTTACATTTTATTTCTTTTGCATTTGTTTTATTTGTTTGCGGTGAAACAAACAAGAAACTTCCTTACACTGCAAAAGTGCGGGAAAAACACTTTAACTTTCTCTTATTTATTTCCCCCATTTCTAACCAATTTTTTCCAAATTTCCCCCCCAAATTTTCTCTATTTTTTCCAACATTTTTCCCTCAATTTTGCCCAAATTTTCAACGTGTATTTTCCCTCAATTTTCAATATTTTTTCCAATGTTTTCCCAGTTTTTTCTCCATGTTTTTTTCTCCACATTTTTCAAATTCCCCCAATTTTTCCCACATTTACCCCATTTATTTCCACTTATTTTTCCTCCTTTTTGTCCAACTTGTCTTTCACTTGTATTTCTTTTAAATTTGGATGACTCCAGCATTTAACGGTACCCAGCCCTGTTCTTGACAGGGATTACTTTCAACTTTCAAAGAGCAAAACTGTCACGGTGATGTCAGCGGCAACAACTAGCTGAATGAGATGCACAAAGATCTTTTTTCCACAATGGGCTGTTTTTACAACACACTGAAGGACAAAACAAATGTTATTCCACACTGCTATAAAAGAAAAATCGGATAGAGGGGCTTTAATGCCTTTAATAATGTACTATTGATATTGAAAAAGATCTTCGTTCAGTTGTGCAGACAGAAAAGAAACTGAACTTTGCTCCAGTTTTTGCTTAATGTGGATAGGACGAGTGCTTTTGACAGTCACACTCCACGGACTGGACTGAATATCATTACAGATTCATATTTTCCGGGGCATTAGGTTCACTTACAGCAATTTTAATGAAAGTACAAACATACAACTCTGAAAACTGAAGATTTACTGCAAGTAGCAACTTCATTCTGCAGTTTGTCTGTTGAAAACACGCAGTACTCAAGTTATTATACTTCCTATCGCATACTTGATGTAATGTGATCATTTTTTTGAATTTCTTTTTTACATATTTTTATCTAAAAGGCGGAAATATTTGAATGTGACAAGAGCCTTATGTCGTTCTTTAAATTGTCATGTGCCTAAAGTGCTGGTGTTTGTGTTTGTCCTCGTCTCAATCCGGTGTAATCCGAATGGCAGCTTAAACTGTGCAAAGAGAATTAATGCTTCCTCCTTGAGCACGACAGAGGCCCTTTATTGGATCAGATTAAGGCTTTCAAAGCAGTTCACGATGGAGCTGTGGACAAAAATCGTGTCAATGTTGTGTCCGTTATCGGGGAAGCAAAGGATACTGGACAATCCTGCTGGAAATGCAAAAAAAGAGCTTTAGATTTTAAATAAAAGGTACGTCCGGCGCTTAATACATATCTAGTATCTTGAACTAAACAGTCATTCAACGAGTAACTATATTTTCAGCTTCAGTTAAAGCACAAAAAAGCACAACTGAACAAACTGGCATTCTTCCCCGTTCTGTGAAAGCGTTAATTTATTATATTTATTGCCCCGCCCTTGTGGAATGAGGCCTTATTAAAATGACAAAAGTGTATGTTTCAGATTGTTGTTGTTTTTTTGTGACGGTGTCCTGTAAATATCAACACCTGTTCCAACGTCTTTTTCTATCGTTTTGATTCTCTTTGGTTCTGACCATTTTCGCTCGTATGTATTTAAGTATGATTTGTGATTTGATTTTTTTTTTTTTTTTATTACTAATAATAAATGCCTCGTGAAGAACAGCTCTGGTTTTTCTCGTGAACAGTGATTCGTTGTGTGGTTGACAGCGAGGCGGCGTAAACAGAAGGTCCAAACTTGAGTGCAGCCTTTCTGTGTGGTGTTTGCATCTTCTTCGCCCACATTACTGTCACAGGTTATATTTATTTTGCAAGTTGTGAGCAAACAAATAGGTAAAATGTTATTTCACTGATTGAAGAAAAAAATAAATCCTTAAAGTACATATGACACATTAGGCACTTTCCCCCCTCAAACATAGTTAACACTATTACATTTAAGATGTTGCAAAAACATTTACCCATCTATCTTCAGTTAGACAATTTTTATGATGTTTTTAATTTATCTTTCTTATTGGACACTGACAGGAAGTGGCTTTAACTGCTGACATCATCAGTGACATCAGTTGGAGGCAGGAAGTGATCAAGATAAATAAGATTAAACTAAAACTAACGATTTTAAGTGTAAAACTACAACTGAAAAATGTGGTCCTGTTATGGCTTAAGGAGCAAGAACAAGAGGAATGACATTTGAGACGATAAAATAAGGTTTATCTGATATTTCCAAAAACAGTTAGACATTTGTTTATCGTTACTATGACAACAGCTACAATGGAAATAGATAGGAATCGAGCTTCCTGCCTCCAGCTAAGCCCGGAATGTTTACAAACAATTACAGTGCTGCTGACATCATCAGTGACATCAGCTGGAGGCAGGAAGTGATCAAGAGAAATAAGGTTAAACTAAAACTAGCGATTTTAAGTGTAAAACTACAACTGAAAAATGTGGTCTTGTTGTGGCTTAAGGCGCAAGAACAAGAGGAATGACATTTGAGACGATAAAATAAGGTTTATCTGATATTTCCAAAAACAGTTAGACATTTGTTTATCGTTACTATGACAACAGCTACAATGGAAATAGATAGGAATCGAGCTTCCCGCCTCCAGCTAAGCCCGGAATGTTTACAAACAATTAAAGTGTCTATAGTGGCAAACGATTTTAAACTGTTGCCGTGCCGACCATGTTATGTCAGTGGCAAATGAGTCAAACTGCTATCTCTTAACTGAGCACATTTTCTCCAGTTTGGCTTCACCCAAATCTAAAAGCATCAAAATAGCAACAAATAAAGCAATTAAAAAGCAATAAATACCACCAAAAATATGACCACAAAGCAACAAAAAAACGCTTATAAAATTTGAAAAAAAGTTAGGATCACTTTTGTAGGTCTTAGCTTTCAAATGAGGCATTACACTGTTGCTCTCCGGTCGAGAAGCTTTTAGATTTGGGGAAAGTCGAACCGGAGAAAATGTGCTCGGTTCAGGCGGGGGTAAGTGGTTCCTGTCTTTTAAAATAATGAATAAATAACGCTTACCTGAAATAAAATGATAATTATTACTTACAACTGATGTTATCCATCTAAATAAGTCAAAAATTCAAAAGCATTAAAACCTGTCATATGCACTTGAACTAAATCTGGAGAACAGTCCCCAGGAGGTCTATCTGACAGGTTGAACTCCAGTGGCATTGAAATGTCATATGATAACTATACTAAGAGAACAGTAAAGTGTACCTTAGTCTTAACTTTAATTCCATTCTTTGTTAAATAGGATGCAGGTCTATATAAAAAGCATATAAATTAATTAACCTCTTAACCCCGCCTTAACCGAGCACATTTTTCTCCGGTTCGACTTTACCTAAATCTAAAAGCTTCTCGAAAAAAGCGCCAAAATAGCAGCAAAAACGAAATGTAAAAAATGAGGATAAAAATTTAACAAAAAATGCATCAAAAGAGTGACATAAAAGTGATGAAAAGGCAACAAAAAAACACAAAAAGGTGATAAAAAACAAACAAAAAATACAACAAAGCTCCAGTCAAGAAGCTTCAAGATTTGGGTAAACATGAACTGGAAAAAAATGAGCTCGGTTCAGGTGGGGATTAAGAGGTTAATACAAAACTAATGCAGTTTATTCAATGTATGTAAAATGTTGTGTTTCTGACGGTGACCGCTAGATGGTGCCAACGAGCTTGAGTTCCGCTTACTTTGTCCCATCCGTGGCTCCGTAGCGCAACCTGCCCCTGTTTTGACACATTTCCCGAGCTTTAACATGTTATAATTTACTCACTGGGACTGAAAGGTACGCCGCTCTCCCTGTTCGCTTGTTTTATTGAAAAAAGCTGGGTAAGAAGTGTGATTCCTAAATGTGAAGTGACGACAGTTAGCTTGTACACTTGATATGCTAGCTTTAGCACTGGGATGCTACATGCTAACAACAAGGCAGAAGTGATAGGAAACACCCACTATTATGACATAAACAGCCTTAATGGTTTGTGTAATTATGTGTTGGAGGTTTAAAATAAAATGCTGATGGGTTTAATCCTTGTCTTGTAGTTGCAGGGCTGTGATGGCACAAAGATGACCCGCAGTGTCACCTTCTGAAGAACCAACATCTCCTCTCAAAAAGCAGCACTGGAGACAGGTAAGATTATGTCAGTCTAACGTATTGAACTAACATAGCACACAGATTAGTTTAGTTTAGTTTATTTATTTGTTTGAGCAGTTAACCTGCTCAAAGGGAGTGGGCTGAAGCCAAAGGCTTATAAGCGCCCACCCCAAAATAAAAATAATAACATTACATTTAATATTTACAGGTAGCAAATCATAAACAAAGGAACATAGGGCAAAGTAACAATAAATGAAGAATAAAACAAAAACAACAGCAAAATAAAGAACAAAAGAATGTGCTACTTTTATGTTATAAAGGTTCATTAATACATATTATACTCTGAGATCTTGCCACTTCCCAGTTGTCATTACCATTCTTAATATAATTTAATTAGGGTTTAATTATCATTATTATTATATTTGTTTAATTGAGTTATATGTGAAGTATGATGTAAGCCCTGCATAGTGTGGTGCATTAAAAAGCCAGGGTGTAGAGCCAGTTGAAGAGGGCAGTAACTCCCCCTCAACAAACCCCCACCCAGCTGCCCTAACAGCTGATTTGTAGATGATGTTCCTATGCTGAGTGGTGCATTAAAAGACAAGGTTTTGAGCCCGTTGGGAGGGTCCCTCTCAACAGATTCATAACTTGCTTACCCTAATTCTCAATTTGTAAATTTGAGCAATAGAATGACAACCGTTCCAAGCAGCAACACTCTTCCTTGATTATAGAGGAAACACACATAATTGATCCTACTGCGCCTCCTAGTGGCAACACATTTCTTGTTCTCTGTATGTTTCAAAAGTCTTTTGTTTGTATTTATATTTGAACAGGTTGATGTTTGAACATCGTTTCAACTCCATTTCCAGTTTATTCCACAATTGTACACCATTAACTGTTGGGCTAAAACTTTTCAAAGTTGAGCTATGTTTCTGAGTCCTAAAGTTTAATTCGTCACGTAATTCATAACAACCAGTACGTTCTTGGAACCTTCTTTGTATTTGGCCCGGTAACAGTTTGTATCTTGCTTTGTATAACATCTGTACAGTTTGGAACTCAACAATGTCACAAAACTTCATGATCTTTGATTTTAAAAATAATGAGTTTGTGTGGTCCAAAAACCCAACTTTATGAATTACTCGGATAGCTCTTTTTGCAACAATACTATTGGTTTTAATGTGTTTTTATAAGTACTACCCCAAACTACAGTACAATAATATAAATATGGCAAAATCAGAGAACAGTATAAGATATGTAGAGCTTTGATGTTTAAAATGTGCTTTGCTTTTGCTATTACTGAAATGCTTCTAGAAATTTTCGTAGATATATATTTAATATGAGCTTTCCAAGTAATTCTGTCATCTATAATAACACCAAGGAATTTGATTTCATGCACTCGCTCTATGACAACACCCTCTATCTGAATTGCTTCCTGAGCATTGGAATTACGGTTGCCAAATATCATCATTTTGCTTTTACTCAGATTTAGAGATAGTTTATTTTGTTTGAACCACTTATTGACACTTTTGAGTTCCAAGTTAACAATCCGACACAGTTGCTGTAAGTCGTCACCTGATGCAAAAATATTTGTATCGTCAGCAAACAAGATAAATTTAAGTACTTGAGACGTTTTACAAATGTCGTTAATGTACATGTTAAACAATTTTGGGCCCAGAATGGAACCTTGAGGTAAACCACACACAATTTGTCGACAACTCGACTGATAATCACCTATTTTCACACATTGTTTTCTATTTTTTAAATAACTGGTAACCCACTGTAGAGCTACCCCCCTAATCCCATAATGTTCTAGTTTATTAATTAGTATATCATAGTTTATTGTATCAAACGCTTTACTCAGGTCAATAAATAACCCTATTGCATATTTCTTGTTATCTACAGCATTAGTTATTTCTTCAATTATATCAAAGAGCGCGTGTGAGGATGAGTGATTATTCCTAAAACCAAACTGATTGTCCGAGAGTAAGTTACACCTTTCAATAAAGCTGTCAAGTCTAGAGTTATAAACCTTCTCTAAGATTTTTGAGAATTGCGGTAAAAGGGAAACAGGCCTGTAGTTTGTGAAGAGATGTTTATCTCCTGCCTTGAACAGAGGAATCACTTTTGCTACTTTCATACTTTCAGGAAATTGTCCAGTTTGCAGAGACAGGTTACAGATGTATGTTAACGGCTTAGAGATACTTTCAATAACACTTTTTAAAGTTTTCATATCCATGTCATAATAATCTGTCGAGGTTTTATTTTTACACCCTTTAACAATGTCCAGTATTTCCTTTTCCTCCTGTAAATGAGACTAGAGGGAATGTCCATAATATATTGTGATGGTCGTGGTTGTAGAACAGGTGACCTACATTTACTGTCAAGCTTGTTTGAGACCAATGATTCCCAACCCCTTTTCTAGAAACCCGCAGTCTAACCAAGACATATAATGACCAAGTAGCATTTAATTCAAACAAATAAATAACATTTGGAGTGTTTTGCAGCCCTTTCTTTGTCATATTTTATTCATATTGTTTTGTATCATCATTTGATTTGAATAACATGATTTTTTCCTGACCAGGCAAAGCTCTGGGTAGGGCTGGTTATGGTTAAAAATTTTTTTAGATACTGGTACTTTGAGGATACTTGGTTTACGATACTTATATCTCAACAAAACGTTTTCGATACCCATACCCAACACATTTGTCATCTAGAACCAGGAAACAACCAAGTCATTTCCTTTAATGCTGTCACTGGACTAACAGCAACAAACCTTGGTCTCTAAAGATATAATATTTTTTCCGGTACCTGCTTTGGATACTTTTATTTTTTTCAATACCACACTGTTAGCTCTGGGCCCCCTACAATTCCGTTCCCAGATTGTGAACCACTGGTTTAGGCCAGATTAGGATCATTATACTGTATTCATGGGGGCCGTGGCCAGTACTCAAGTTAAATAAGCCTGAACTAGAGCACGCTGGAGAAATGTTAGTAAGCAAGGTCACAATAGTTATGTCAATTCACAGGAGCGATGTGGAAGTTTAAAATTGTACAAAAAAACTCATGGAGAGTAGCGGATCGTGTCCAGAGCCAGATTTATTAGCAAGAGCCACAATCAGAAGTACAAAGTCAGAAAGACAATATGCCGCTTTCAGAGCTCTTCCCATGTCTCACACAATCGAGAATCAAGGAAGTCACAGAGATTCATAGAGAATTATATAGTTGTTTCAGACCTTGTACATGTAGTCAAAACAAATGGATATCATTCTATTCTCAGGCAGCTGCCCTGCTGTTCTAGTCTCTCATAACAAATTGTACATAGTTGAGTGTCTATTAACCTAAGCATTCTTACACAAAGTTATAAACACAATAACTGAAATATCTCTACCGCGATCACGATGTTGTCAAGTCTGAGACTTCTGTTGGCAACATAGATGTATTAAATAAAATGATAGTTTGATGATGGGCAAAAACATGTTGACAATCAGAGTGAAGCTTCCCTTGTTCTGTAAAAGATCTATAGGTTTAAACAAACAGCACTACACGCCTGAATGCAGTGACTCTAACGTAATATTTTATCCTGTTGGGTTATCATTTTCTCCTAATACTATTGTTGCACCAAGTACATATGGTTTGTCATTTTTGTATTTCAGGCTCTACAAAGGGAGACCCATGCTTTCTGATGAGCTTGACTCTAAACCAGAGGTACAGTTTCTTCACTGCAGTCAGAATGAATCATATGACTGTTGTTGTGTAATACTTAGTATGTATGTATAATTCAAGAGAGTGGGACAGAAAAGAGAAAGTAGAAGTTTAAATTTGAAATAACTTAGTCGTACATAAAGGCTTCCATTGGGGAAAAGGTTGCAACTTACAGCACATTCGAGACAAGTTTATGGCTTAATCAACCTTTCTTGGAATCTCACCAATGAACAAGTGAAACATCAGCTGAATTTGTCGGACATGGGCCTAAAAGGCTGTGCAGCGTTTAGACCAAAAGCGGGACAGATGATCTCCTACATCCCAAAAGGAGTCTTTGTCATAATGTTTTCTCTTGCTCCTCAGCTGCTGGTGCACTTTGTGCAGAACGCGTCCATCCCTCTGGTGCAGGGTCTGGAGGAGCCAGGGTCCAAGCCCTGTGTCCCTCTGCTGCCCCCTGCTGTCAGCTCCCTGTGCAGTCCTCTGCAGCTCTCAGGTAATACTGTCCTACTCAACTACTATGGGTATAGTTTACTCTTGTTTGGTCAATGCTTTAGGATAGTGGTTTCCAAAAGTGAGGTCACTACTACTACTAGTACTACTAGTACTACTAGTAGTACTACTACTACTACATTAGTCTTATATCTACTACTACAACATTAGTCTTATATAGCGCTTTTCCACACGCCCAAAGTCGCTTTACAAGTTCGTGCATTATTCATTCACTCCATACTCCGTGATGGTAAGTGAGGCAATCAGTCTGCGCCATCAGTCACCAACCACTCACTCACACACAACATTCGCCAGGCTTCCTGGTGTTCCCAAACGGTCTCCCATCCAAGTCCTGCCAGGCCCTTCCCTGCTTAGCTTCCGAGGTCTGACGGGATCGGGCAGAGCAAAGGCGGTACGGCCACAAAGATGATGGCTTTCTGAATGTAAAGAGATTTTTACAAATCATCTGTTTGCTGTAAGGTTCTATAAACCGCACCTTCACCATTTAACAATTATCTTACATAAATGTCTGTCCTGAGCACTTTAATATTTGAGTTTGTGGCCATTGTGGGATGTTGAGATTTATCAGTGGGCTGCGTCGCTCTGGACATTGAGAGTAGCTGCATTAGGATAAAGACTATTCAGTGGGATGTTCCTGGTTAAACACAGGTCAAATAAATATGGCCCCCTCTTTCTAATAGCATTTCTTCTCGCTTTTTATTGGAATACTTGTGTCAGTGGGATCGTCTAATGGATACAGAGAAGCACACTTATGGGCAACATTGTGCTCCCATATAAGCGCTTTGCACCGAAGGCCAGTCCGGTTCACAAACTTGGAAAGCAGTCTTGCATTTCCCTTTTATGTGGCAGATTAAACTTTGTCTGAGGTCAATGGTGTAAAGGTATACAGCAAGTTACACTTTTTTTGTAGAAAGTTTGTGCAAAGCCTCTCAGCTGTTAAGTTTGATGGGCAGTCATGAAGTTACATCCAAGTTTAAAATGCTGACGCTGCAAGTTGCTAAAGTTACCCTGTTTATGTATACAGCGCTGGAGCTTTGAATAATAGCCATCTTTTATCCGAGAGCTGTCCCCTTAAGCTGGAGATTATTCATGCATCGCCTTTAAATTAATGCTGTAAGCCTTGTAGCACAGAGAGGACCATTAGGTTTGATGTGGTCGATGGCTTAGAAGGGCATCACTCACTTTAAAGGTCTCAATGTCTATTCTGCAATGAAACTGTGTGACCTGTTCAGTGGCTGCTTATAAACGTTTTGAATCAGTCTTTTGCTGTAAGCGTTTTTTTCCAGTTCATGTTTCAAAATGAAGATGTATTTCACAGTATAGATGTTACTTTTGATCATTTTATCCCCGCCCCTTCATACGTTGATTTAGGTTTGTTGTTGTTTTGTCTGCAGATGAGGGTCTCGGTCATGAGGCGCACATTTCCCCGTCTCTGTCCGAGTTTAGGACCGTTTCTGAGGAAGGCTCTTCGGTCCCTGGTCCCCTCCAGGCCTCTCCCAACTCCCCGACCATCCTCCACGACCTGCAGCAGACGGACAGCAGCTCCTACGTCCTGCTCAACCTCGCCAAAGGTAAGAAGTTTGCTACGTTGCCACATTTTTATGAAGAGAGAGTTACGGCCAGATTCCACTTTCTCTGTGTTCACCCTGTTCCACTCCTCCCCGCCCTTCGCAGCAAATGAGTTGATATTTTAAAGGGGGGTTATTATGTAAAATCGACTTTTTCAAGCTTTATATCATGTTATTATGTCATTCCCTCATTAAACACATGCCTGGAGTGTTGCCTTGGCTCATTCACATATTTTTGAGTAATCAGTAAAAACTTAGACGGCAGCCATTTTAGGTGTAGCTATGCCTCAGTCCTCCTAGGAACGCCCACACCTCCTGGAGACTGGACCTTTTGTCACCAGCCAAACCACCAACCACTGCTCCTCAGCTCAGCAGAGCCCCCTCCCCGCACAGTAGTGTTGTTTAGATGCCACAGCAGTGTGCTGAAGGGGGCGTGTCGGAAAGCTTCTTAAAGAGACAGAGGCCTATTTCAAGACGTTCAGTACAGCCATTTTGAGAGAGCAATTTTATTCAGCTCTATTATTCAGCTCCGTTACAGCCGACCGGATCAAGCTCCACAGCTCAGATCACACCAGACAGGAAAGAGAACGGCAACAACATCTGGGTTTTCAAAGTAAATACCCTCCGCACCGACTATTTTACAACCTTGATATACAGTATCCCTCTGTAGGAGTTTGTCCTCACAAAAACAATCACACGACCCGATTAACCTCTTAAGCCCCACTTTAACCAAGCACATTTTGTCCAGTTCAGCCTTACACAAATCTAAAAGCTTCTTGAAAAAAAAAGCGTCAAAATAGAGACAAAAACGAGACGTAAATGAGGATAAAAATGCAACAAAATGGGCAATGAAAAAAGCGACAAGAACGTAACAAAAATGGCCTATAGGCTGAAAGCTCCAGTCGAGAAGCTTTTAGATTTGGGTAAAGCTGAACTGGAGAAAATGTGCTCGGTTAAAGTGGGGGTTAAGATCTTCTATTTCTCTCATTCAGGTAACTGTTTTTCTGCCCCTCTCTCCCTCCCATGCAGTAAGGGTGAACAAACAAAAAAGAATGAAATTATGATGCTTACAGGGGTGGGAGCTTATAAATGATCCTTCCTCCCACTCCTTTTCCAGTTTAATTATGTACAGTATTATGAGTATATGTTAAAATGATGTAAAAGCTGCATGTGGTAATGCGAAAAAGTACATTGAACTTGGGAGTTTATAGCTCGCCTGCCTGTAAATAGTTGTTTCTTATTTTATTAAGAGTTTTATTTCTCAAACTCATTGCTTTGCTCACTTCGAGCAGCAGCACCGGTGGCGAAGACCAGAGCAGATTGAAGAGGAGATCGTAGGCGTTGATGTCGCTGCCGTTCGGAGGCGGCGGAGTGGAGCTGAGCGAACAGGTGGAATCTGGGCGTTACTTTCTAGTCCTCGCCAGAGGTCACTTGCCTCAGATGAATTAACAAACAACGCACAGAAATATTACTTTGAGTGCAGTGTCTAGAGATGCACAAAAGAGAGAGAGTTAATAGAGTTAATAAAGCATTTGGAAGAGGGCCAAACAATACCCTTTTAAACCTCTAGGGGTCACTTGTATATCAAACACAACCATGCAGCAGTTTCATATTCACCACAGTGTCTTGTCTTGTCTTGTTTTTTGGAAGCTTTTCCCTTTTGCGTCGCTGTTTCACCGTCTCCCTCTGTCCCCTCAGCCTCCTCAGAGTCTCTGATCTTCGAGGACGGCCCAGGAGAGGAGGAGGAGGACGGGGTGTCTTTGGGCGACTATGGGGTGGACGGAGCGCCCTGGTACCTCCGCGTTCAGGAACTCGCCCACGACAGCCTCATCGCCGCCACCCGCGCTCAGATCGCACGGGACGCCAGGGCCAACCAGGAGGCTCGCGCCACAGTCACGGTCACCAACGGTAACGGTGACGCTCGGTTTCAGTTTCTCTACATGTTTGTTGTCAACTGAATCTTTTTTATACACCTTTTGTAGCAACATTTGAGAGAAAACTGAAACATGAGCTTTTACTAATACAAGAACATGTTAGCGTTATTCTTCGGCTTCTTTGGGAAGGAGGAAAACAAAAAGTGCTCCACAACTACGTTAAAAATAGATAAATTATGGAAGCAAATGAAGATACAGAGACCTGGAGAGCAGCAAGGTGGTTCAACAGCCCAAATGTGTTCATATAACTGGGAATGCTAACCATAATTCTAATGTTACCTTCATGCTACATGCTAACAGCTAGCTTTGAGTGTCGGTTTTTCACTTCTAGTGGACAGTATGCTGTGTCAAAACATCCATAAGCTCCTGAATTTGACTAGACTTTATTTGTGTTGGTTAACCTCTTAACCACCACCTGAACCGACCACATTTTCTCCAGTTTGGCTTTACTCAAATCTAAAAGCTTTATGGAAAAAAAAGCTGCAAAAACAAGACAAAAATTTGATTAAAAAGTGACAAAAAAGCCTCAAAAGACCAACAAAAAGTGACAAAAATGCAACCAAAGGTGACAATAAAGTGATTAAAGCAGTACTAAGTAACGTGTTTACCTTAATAAATCCTTTCCGTAGTCCCTGTGGAGGTAATACAAGTGTTAATGGGATGATTGGGGGTCTTTCATCTCCCCCTGGTGTCTCTGGCCAGAAAACCATGCTTGCAACTTGACTGCCACCGGGGCGGAGCAACCAATACACACTAATGGAATCACGAAGAAGAAGCTAACAGGCTAACGGGCAAAGCTAACTGTGGGCTAGCGCCACTTTAAACAGTATTTACAGCCAAGTTTGAGTGAAAAAAAATATTTCCATTGTATAACTGGATGTACAACACCCCTCTCTTCCTTCACCTTTTCTGTCAGCGTAGTATTTACTCTCCAAGACATTTAATAAGTTAAAAAATCGTAACTTGCTAAGACACCTGCAGTTGCGCTTATGGCCTCTAGGGGCAAGAGTTACTTAGTACTGCTTTAAAACGGAACAAAAAGTTGACGAAAATGTGACAAACGCAACGGCAACAATGCAAGGAAAAAGATCTGTTTAGATCAAGTTTGTAGCTTTCACATGAGGTGTTACTCTGGCATATAGACAGTGAGCTTTCCTCCTGGCGAGAATCTTTTAGATTCGGGTAAAGCCGAACTGGAGAAAATGCGCTCGTTTAAGGCGGGGGTTAAGAGGTTAAATATATATAGTCTGCTATGAATTATCTAAAAAGAGTGGGAAAATAAATGTTATAAATATTTCTATAACAAACTTCCTTTCTCGTCAGGGCTCGAAATTGCGACCATTTTGGTCGCATATGCTCCCAAATTATGCCTTTGCGATCTAAAAATAGAATCACTCGCATGTTTGCGACTGCAAACAAATGCTCCGGTCCACCTTAAAAGAAAACCTTCTCCTGCTACCTTAAAAAAGCTTGTGTCATTGTTTTCACAAACGCTGCCTGTCAGTAACAGCAAACTTTCTGTTCATATTGTAAAGTACGATCTGTTCTCTCTTTTGGCTCAGCGCCGCAGTCATTCCTCTCAGTCACACGCGCTGGGTCGTCCTGTACCAGCCCAGCCCGTGTTCTCTGCGTGTGCCTGTGCACCGCCCTCATTCATCTGCCTGCTTTCATTTAATAAGCTCTCGTAATATACAAAACGTAAAGTCACAAACGCAATGTTTAACACGTCTTCAAAGGTTCTGGCAAAGGAGTTTGCCGCGTGTAGCGCGGTCTATAGAGCTGTCTCCCGCAGCACAGAGTGAGGAGACGATGAAGTGCGGTGAAGCAGGACAGGGTTGGGGGCGGTTGGGAGGCACAAAATCTGGTGTCCCATTTATAATGTTAAAATTGAGCCTAATGAGTTTTGTAGATTGCTGAATCATTGCAAACAGCTAAAATAATGCTTCTAAAATGCAACAGAAGGCTGGAAGTGGCGTGTGATATGTTTAAATTCCCTTCATCCCTGTAAAAAACGTCCCTGTTTTTTTTTTGGTTGCGCTCCTACATTTTTGACTGTGCTCCTATTTCAGAATTAGGAGCACAAACGCTACCAAGAAAAAAAGTTAATTTCGAGCCCTGTTTCCGGCGCTCGGTCACGCCCTCTAGTTCAAAAAAAAAAAAGGCAAAGTTGACACACGATCCTTTGATTAATTGTGATTCCCGTTGTAGTCATAGACAGATTCATACAAACTTTGTTAATCCCGAATGATCTTTAAGTTACTATTTAGTCAGGGTTTATTTAGGGATAAGCTAGTTCAGTTTAATGTTTTCTAAAGCCATTTTAAAGCCCAAATGCTTGAACCTTAATGCCACAATCACAAAACGTCCATGTATTCATAAGATTTGCAAACAATCATTAGAGAAATGAGCGGAAATGTAGACAGTCAAAACCAAATCGGATACAACGGGCAACTTTTGAGCCAAAACTTTGTAAAACTGACAGAAAATATATGGAATCTAAGCAAAACTTGCTGATGAATACGTTTGGAGCTGGATTGTGATTCCTCTTGAGGCTACAGTTCAGTATTTGTCAGGAAAACGTGTTCTTTTCAAATTGTTTAGCCCTTCACTATGCTACAATGCCTGTACCATTTTGCACGCTATACAAAGAGAGACTGGGGTAAAGTAAGGTCTGTCTGAACTAATTTGTGTCTTGTCTCGAAGCTTTGTCGCTGTAGATCAGTCAGGTCTCCTGCTGAAATCCTGCCTATGCTATGGCAACTTCTAATGAATCAGCAGCTGCTCCGAGTTGACGTTGTTGTGAAGCGCTTACAAATTCTGTGTTTAATGAAGGCCCTGGAGAGATGTACACACTTCAAGGCTCCAGACACCAACTAATTATAGCTTTTGTCAGAACAGGAGAACCCTAACAAAGATGTCGGAGAATAGCATGATTAGTAGCGACGTATAGCATCTAGTGTTGTGCAGGTAAAAAAGGCTGTGCTCATAAGACAGTCAGGTACAGTATCACAATGCAAACTGATACTATAGCGTCTAAATGCACATGTTTTTGATTCATTTCTCTGCACATATAAAAGTTGAAGTGTACTTTATTGATCCCCGTTGGGAAATTTGTTTTCTGCATTTGACCCATCGTTTGAAGCCGGGAACCCGTAAGCAGCAGCGAGCAGCCGATCCAGATGTGGAGCCAGGCTAAGGGTCAGAAAAGTAATTAAATGAATCAGCCATTAAAAAGCATATATAAAAAATAAATATAAACTCGTTGGAAAATGATGACATTGCTCAACAAGTTCATCGAAAATACCAAAATTCTGGTCTAATTCATATTGGTTAAATAAAGGTCAAATTTTGGTTGAACTTGACCAAATCTTTTTGCTCAAAAGTATCTCGTTTTGTCCAATTCTTTTTCCTCTGTTTGATGAAATTACATAAGTGCAGATTATTTTTTCTGGTATTCGTTCGTGGAATTAAAATATCCTATTTGGACATTCAAAACTGCATTAAAAAAGCATAAAATTTGACTAGCTTCTGCCTATATAAACCCTGAACATGCAAACTCCACACAGATGCCGTCCAACCTGGGGATCGAACCCAGAGCTTTTCTTGCTGTAAAGCGGTCAGTGCTTAACCTCTTAACTAGGTGTGGGAACCTCTGGGTACCTCACGATTCGATACGCGATACATGGCTTACGATAACGATTATCTCACGATACGCCGATACTGCGATAATCGATATATTGCACAAAAATAAGATGATACATCACAATAAATAAAAAAACATGCTACTTTTAACCTTTATTTTAACATACTACATATATTTATCATTTACATTTCTTTTCATGTGCTTTGTACCACTTTTATAAATGATCCCTGACTTACTCACTGAAAATGGGACTATAGATCTGTCAGTGACTTCATTTACATTTAAATAAACAAGAAACCACAGTCCTATTTAAAAAGTTATAAATCGACCCCAAATTAATCTTCTTTATAATTATAAAAAGTGTGTGACAGTGTTTGGCCCAAGTGCTTAAAACTGTAGTGCTGCCCCCTGCTGTCCTGACTGAATTCTTGATCATTGTTGGCCTCTATTGACTGAAAACAGTGGAGCACTGCTGCCTCATTAGTATGCATGACGTTGCTCATTAGTATGCATGATGTCAACAAAAGTATCGATATCGAAATAATAAGTATCGGTATCATCCCGCAAAATATCGCGATATATCGGAAAATCGATATATTGGCACACTCCTACTCTTAACCCCGCATGAACCGAGCACATTTCTACAGTTTGGCTTTAACCAAATCTAAAACCAAGAAAGTGGCAAAAATGGAGGAAATGCGCTGGGTTCAGGTAAGAGGTTAAATACCTTTACATTTTCTCCAGTTTGGCTTTACCCAAATCTAAAAGCTTCTTGAAAAAATGTGATGAAAATGCAGCAGATAATGAGCTCTCCAATGATGAGACTTTTAGATTTGGGTAAAGGGAAACTGGAGAAAATGCACTTGGTTAAAATGGGGGTTAAATGATTAAAGGCCCCATCCCTGATTTTTTTTTTTTAAATTACAAACAATGAAAGGGAGAGCCAGTAAATTTGGTGTTGCTTTCCAATCTCATTCCGAACTTTCCTAACGCATTTGTAGCGTCCCAATTCAGAGGGATGAGTTTATGAGCACGCAACTTGCAGGGTCTGCAGCCTGCAAGTTAAGGAAATTAATACACATGCTTTATAATTAGATGCACAGTGTTATTTCCACAAAGGTCTGAGTTTACAATATACTGAAGGAGGAAAAAACAAATTACGGTCCACTCCTCTATGATGCGCTCCCAGCCAGTTTTATAAACGATGGACTCTTTCAACACCACATGAGCGGAGGCAGCAGGCTCTTGTCTATTTTCCACTCATCTCCGTCTCATTCATTTTCATCTGTTTCGCGTGCTCTAGTACAAAGCAGAGATGTGTATCACCAATGCAAGCTAATGGCCCACACAGCAGGACTCCGCGGCACATCGTCAGAACCAATTTACGGCCCCTTCGCTCGCCGCCCCTTAGATAATACGTTAGCCCCCGATACGAGTGCTGGTTCCATCTCTGATCTCTGCCCCCTCCCGAGACAAAAGCTCTGCCGCAGATTGTGAAGGGAGAAAGGGAACTGTTTTACCAAGAAACTTCGAGTCCCGCCGCTTTCTATGTATTATGCCGTTTGTAATTAAACCCGCTTTGTTGGGACTGAAGGATGGGTCAAATGCAGAGGACAGATTTCTCTCTGGGGACAAAAAGTTTGGCTTGAGTCTAAATTTCTTAATAATGACATTGCCATAGACCGTTAAAAAGAATAGACAACTCCTCCTCACTCCTCCCAGTTTACCATAATGACCACGTTCGAGGGGGAAATCATGGCGGATTTACAGACTCCTCCTCCCCAGCTCTGACGAAGCCTGTTCCTAAAAAGGGCATAAGGGCGGGATCTTCACCGTAGACTCGGCCCTTGCGTGACGTGTAGCTCGCGCAGCTCCAATGCTAACAGTCCGACCCTCATTAGTATGAGATTTCAAAACATTTTCTTTCGAAAACCAGCCTGGTTTCTTTAATTAATTCTTTAATTTTAACCCAGCGTTATCTCAGGAGGAATATGTAGCCACAGAAAGTGTTGAAAAAATAGAAACCAGGCGTTAAAGTTGTTTTTAACGTGTCTAAAGTCCAATGCTTTTCAATGGGAGACTAGCGGCTATATGGAGGTACTACAGCAATGGCGGAGCAATGGCGGCCTCCAATGTTGTGGTCGTAAAGCAGAGCAGCCATTGGACATTGCGCAACGGTTTTTACTGCATAACTTAATCAACATTTCAGCAGCTTTCTTCTTCTTCTTAGGAATTATTACGGCTTTCAGCAGCTTTGGCTGAAATGTGCACAATTTCTAGCTCAAAAGTTGCCAATTTCATCCATTTTGCTTTTGAATATTGAATTTACCCCTCATTCCTCTGTTTGATGGAATGTTTTCCAATCATAAGAAAGTAAATGAACCGATTTATGGCGTATGTGTTATTTAAAAATACAGTAATCTGGCATTAACGAGGGGGTATTATGCTTTTTGCAGGTATTTGGTGATAATCTCAAACACATCTTTATCCTGTTGATCAGAAAATGCACAATTTTGTCTGAAAACCTAATTGCGTTTTTTCTGACAGATATTGCGTATTTAAAGGGGGGGTATTATGTAAAATCCACTTTTTCAAGCTTTATATCATGTTGTTATGTCATTCCCTCATTAAACACATGCCTGGAGTGTTGCCTTGGCGCATTCACATATTTTTGAGTAATCAGTAAAAACTTAGACGGCAGCCATTTTAGGTGTAGCTATGCCTCAGTCCTCCTAGGAACGCCCCCACCTCCTGGAGACGCCTCTGGACCTTTTGTCACCAGCCAAGCCACCAACCACTGCTCCTCAGCTCAGCAGAGCCCCCTCCCCGCACAGTAGTGTTGTTTAGATGCCACAGCAGTGTGCTGAAGGGGGCGTGTCGGAAAGCTTCTTAAAGAGACAGAGGCCTATTTCAAGACGTTCAGTACAGCCATTTTGAGAGAGCAATTTTATTCAAGGCAGTTATTTTAATTTACTGCATATACAGACCAACAGAAGGTTACGTCATCATTGTAGTATGCTATAGACTGGTGCTATGTGATTGAAAAAAGCATAATACCCCCTCTTTAATATGGAATATTATAGCATATATTTTGAGCATTGAGCTGCATATGAACTTCTAACATGCAGGAAAAAAACAATCTCAGCCCCTTGAGGTTGTGTTACCACAGTAGGATAAAGGTTAATCGTGCAGCCCTAATATTGATCTAAAACAGCTGGAAAAAAACAATAACAAACAAAATATCAAGTAGTTTCACTTCCTGGTTTTCACGCAATCTGAATGTAAGCCCCTCCCACATCCCTCCTCTTGCTCCCCTTCGTTGCACAGCTGTTTCTAAACTGAGAATAAAAGTCATCCGTGCGATTCTTCTGCTATTTTGAAGCGAGTGCTTTCAGTTTCACGATGAAAGGATGAAGCTTTGCAAGAGATCGAGAGGTGAGGAAAACATCTCCTGGATATGTAGGATCTCAGGAGGAGCTTTTTGGGAGCTGCCACCGCGGTGCAAAGACATTGTAATGCGGTAAAAAGCTCTAACCCCCCTCTACAATGCATTAAATAGCGTTACATTTGACTTGTTGCTCCCCGTATACACCATGATAGAGACTTACCAGCAACATTTCAGATCACACTCTGAATATCTGTGAAATTTCCAACTGTGTCTTCATATTCTGGCCGTGTGGCGACAATCCTGCTGCAGCTGTAACAGGTTTCTGCTCCCCCTGCGTTCTGTGGTGAAATGGCGCCCTCCCACCACCGCGCATTAGCCCGGCCCGCGTTCCTGTGGCCGTGGGGCGTCCGTTATGGAGCTGCCGCCGCTGACTGGCTTTAAGCTAAACTGCCGCTGTCGAAGGCTTTCAGTGCAGGGAGTCGGAGCGAGTTAAAAAAGGCAGTGATTGCATTTAGATCAGGCCCGCTCGGTATTTCTCGCATCATTATGGCTTTTCCACAACGAGGCCGCCTGGATTTGTACATGTGCTGCAAAAATATTAATGTAGCTCCACAATACTTTGCCAGAATTTGGTATAATATTATTAGACTATGCAATATCCATACCACAGCATACAGCAAAATCACTGAGCGCTTCCATCTGACTGAGATGTACACGTTTTCGGTTAACTCCGCCTTGAATGTGGTTTTCCTGATTTTGTTCAATTTTAGCCATTTTGTTTTGGTATTTGTTTTACCATTTGTAAGATATCACAATAACATGGCAATACAAGCTTTGTGCACAGATTGTTTTTGGCTTACTTCCTGTTGGCCAGTGTAGGGTACAGACTACTTCCTGTCCCCATTATAACGTAAATTGGAAATAAAATGGGATTTAAAAAAACAGAAGAAAACTTGAATAAACATCAAGCCTAGTTAAGATGGCGGCGCTATTATACAATTTGTTAGCGTTAAATTAAATTAGCCTTTAGCTTCAGGGCTCCATAGGAATACAAATATGACAGGAAACAGTCATTACCGTAGAAACCATCATGTTGCTGTTGGAGCACTCTCCTATTCTCTGCCAAAATGAAAAATGGCAGATGACAATAAGAACCACTGATATAAATGTACATGGGGCAGCAAGAGTAAAAACCTGTATTTTAAGTTTGCAATTATTGAAAGGTCACAATTATTATTGAAATTAACTTCTCGGGCTGAAAAAGTTGCCACCAAAAAGTCAGACTGCATTTAGCTTTTCTACCTCTACTTAGCTGAGTAAATCTTTTAAGTGGCAAAGGTTTCATTTTGACATAGAAAATAGATGTAGTTTGTGTTTTGCGCTACATATTCTTCAGAATCATTTATTTTTCTATATTTCTATTGCATTTCTATTCTTAAATATTTGGATTGTTATGTTATGTTGCTCATTTATGTCACTACTGAAACATAAATTAAACCTTTGTCCCTCAAACAGTTACTCAGTACTCACTGTACAAAAGTAGCATTGTGTCCAAGTACTTTTTTTACACTTATTTACTTCTGTAAATACTTTGTCTACTACAACCATGGACCTGACCGACTGCAGCAACCACAGATCGAGGCGGTGACGTTTTTTTGGCCGGGCAGTGTGGAATGTTTATTGCGAGTAACAAAAGGTTTTGTCTCCGCAGGATCTTTTAAAAACCTGCTAATCCTGCAGTTTAGTCCTCGGCAAACTTGTTCTGAAATGCACACGATTGTTGTATTGGTTTAGGTCGTCTTTCCGTCATCTCTCAAATGTTAATGCTTGTGCCAAAAACGTTGACTGTAATCTGCGTCTTGATCTAAATCGTTGTAACATTATTTCCTCTCTTTTTCCCGTTACCTAGGCGATCACACACTCAGTTTAGCCTCAGACGCAGAAGACAGGAGGAAGTGCCCCTCGCCCGGGAGCGACCGCCCCGTCCCCAAGTCCGTGCTGCACTGCTCCTTCGAAGGCTGCTGCCGGACCTTCATCTGGCCCGCTCACCTCAAATACCACCTCAAAACGCACAGGTAATACAAGCTCAGAAGTATTAAGTTCATGGTTAAGGCACTGTGTATCGTTGTAGAGGTTTTCATGTGTCGCCGACTGGTCTGGGCAGTTCGAGTAGAGGCTGGTTTACCTCTTACTTTAGACATATCCGTCTTTTTAAAGATAACATACTGTATGTAGCAAGTGCTCTAAAAGCACTACAATCTAACGTTTCACAATTAATCACAATCAAACCCAAAATCGCAAATTGAATGGTTGCAATCATTAAGGCAGCACAATGTCTTATGCAAATGTATTTTCTACATCAACAGGGTTTTCTTGGAGTATTGAAAAGCATTAAAAGCCAATAAAGGGATATTTCAGGATTTTTGACATTGGGCCTCAGTGTTGTTGATGTCTGGAGATATTTTTATGTTAAATTCATGCAGTTTTTATATTTGAAGAGCTTAGTGGTGCTAGGCTAACACATTTCTATGGTATCAGAAACCCTGCATTAAAAACAGTCTGACCCACTCCACAGTGCACCTGAGGTAAATCACTTATAACACCAGACTAACCATATAAATGTCTGTGTTAATGGAATATTTTTTGAAATATAACTGACCTTGTATCACATGAATTACCGCATTTTGAGGGACTATTTTCCTGAATAATTTTCCTACGAAGCAATGCTGATCAAATTTAAGTTATTTTAAATGCAAAATGGTTATAATTATTCTATCGACACAGACATTTATATCGTTAGTCTGGTGTTATAAGTGATTTACCTCAGGTGCACTGTGGAGTGGGTCAGACTGTTTTTAATACAGGCTAACTGATACCATAGAAATGCGTTAGCCTTGCCCTAGCCTAGCGCCACTAGACTCTTCAAATATAAGAACTGCATGAATTTAACCTCTTAACCCCCACCTGAACCGAGCACATTTTCTTCAGTTTGGCTTTGCCCAGATCTAAAAGCGTCTGGGGAAAAAAGCGTCAAAATAACAAAGATGAAAAAGCCACAAAAGAAGCAACGAAAACAATGGCAAAATCGTGCCTGAAAAGCTACAATAACACAACAAAAAGTGAGAACAGAGTGACAAAAACGCGTCAAACACAACAAAAAAGTAACGAAAAAAGCGATAAACACGACAAAAGGTGACAAAAAACTTACAATCAGTTTTGTAGGCCTTGGCTTTCAAATGACACATTACACTGTTGCTCTGCAGGCGAGCAGCTTTTAGATTTGGGCAAAGCCGAACTGGAGAAAACGCGCTCGGTAAAAAAAATAATAAAAGAGATTGATAGATATATATTGATAGATAGATATTTGCACATCTTAAAATAACTTATTTTTTTTCTGCGTTTGTGGCATTAGAATATAGTATTTGTTGGGCTGGACAATATGGAAGAAAAAAAAAGAATCACAATTTTTTTGTTATTAATGATCGATCTCGATTTTCGTTTCAAAGAAAAAATGTAGCTGAATTGTTACAATCGGGACTTTACAATCGACTATTGTAAAGTCCCATGATGATGATTGATCAAATAGAGAGATGATGCCAGGTTAGTAATGTGCTTTTCACTTTAACACGTGTGAATTGGACGTCTGCCCTGTCTTATCCTCCATCTGTGGCAGCTGGCCAATATGCAGCACTTCTTTGCATGACACAGCACTTTAAACCATAATCCATGTTTGTATTGCCAGCCGTCTGTCTGGATTACTTCTCTTTTCTTTTGGGTGAGTCAGTCTCCGTCGCTCGACTGCAGCTTGTGCAAAATGTCTTTTTACTGGCACGCGGAAATTTGAGCACATCACCACGATTTTATCTCTTCTTCATTGGCTGCCTGTTGCTTTTATTTGTTTTTAAATGTCTCAATAGCGCTGCCTCGCTGAACGCTCAAAGCCCAGTCGGGAGCTCAGAGGGGACCGGCTTTGTGGTGTCCGCCCCAAAGTTATGGAACACATTTTTGCAAATAAGACAGGCCCACTCCATACCTGTTTTTAAATACCATCTTAATGGGATATTTCAGGATTTTTGACATTGGGCCTCATAGTTATCCAGAGTGTTGTTGATGTCTGGAGATATTTTTTTCTTAAAATCAATGCAGTTCTTATAATTGAAGAGTCTAGTGGCGCTAGGCTAGGGCGCCTGCATTAAAAACAGTCTGACCCACTCCACAGTGCACCTGAGGTAAATCACTTATAACACCAGACTAACCATATAAATGTCTGTGTCGATAGAATAATTTTAACCATTTTGCATTTAAAATAACTTATATTTGAGCAGCATCAGCTTCGTGGCTGTAAGCTAACGCAGCCGCGGAGTGATCTGCGAGAAAATAGTCCCTCAAAATGCGGTAATTCATGTGATACAAGGTCAGTTATACTTCAAAAATTATTCTATCGACAGACATTTATATGGTTAGTCTGGTGTTATAAGTGATTTACCTCAGGTGCACTGTGGAGTGGGTCAGACTGTTTTTAATGCGGGCTAACTGATACCATAGAAATGCTTTAGCCTTGCTCTAGCCTAGCGCAACTAGACTCTTCAAATATAAGAACTGCATGAATTTAAGAAAAAAATATCTCCAGACATCAACAACACTCTGGATAACTAGGAAATGAGGCCCTATGTCAAAAATCCCGAAGTATCCCTTTAAGACCCACTTCTTTACTGAGTTGCTGACATTTATCAGACTTTTTATTGTCGCTTTGTATTGTTTCAAGCACTTTCTCGCCACTTAATACCCCTTCCAAGTGCATTATAAATAAAGTTGCCGTTGCCATTATCCGCGGTTGTTCCAGGTCAATCAGGCTGATCACATCTTCCGACTTTCTCACACATTCCTTCGGTTACCGTTAACCACGAGGGGAGGACGTGATCGACCTGATGGACCAGTCGGGTCGATCACGCCCAGAAACGACCGCTGATAAGACACAAACACACAATCACACAATCCACAATTATTCAGCGCGTCTGAGGAGGATGGCAGACCTCGATCGACACACGTTAAGGTAAATTAAATCATGAATAGCACATTGCTTTACTGTCTATCTGATATAAAAGCAGAACAACAGGAATAGAACTAAGATAATCCTTTATTGATCTCACAACGGAGAAATTCACTTGTTACATTTTGCATTCAGTAAAATCACTCAGGATGTGCAAAATAGACAGGAAATGTGCAGACAGTTAAATAGTAAAAAGGGGGTATCTAATGTACAATAAGTAAAAGCAAGGGGTGGAGTTATAACAATTAGGAAATAAGCATAAATAAACATAGAATAAAAGTTAGAACCAACAGGTTGTCAATAAGTGACGCTGGTACAGGGAATAAAGTGGCGCTGATTTAGTTTTGCAAAGGTGGGTTATTGCACATGTTACTTTAGAGTCTTGTTGTACAGTCTGACAGCAGTGGGGATGAAGGCCTTGTGTTAGCGCTCCTTCTTGCACTGAGGGTGTCTCAGCCTTCCACTGAAAGAGCTGCTTAGTTCCTCTACAGTCCCGTCCAGTGGGTGAGAGGTGTTGTCCATGATGGAGGTGAGCTTGGCTAATAACCTCCTGTCCCAGACCTCCTCCACAGTAGTCTAGACAGAAGTCTAAATAAACACGGGTGATTCCCTTCTTATTTATACAGACACGCTTTGGCGTTTAATTGTTTGAAATCTTACTGTTATCGTTTTGTTTTTGTGCCACTGTATTGAGTTTGTCTCATTTACTCTTAAGCTTAGAAAGGCGCCAAATAAATAAAATGTATTATTATTATTATTATTATTATTATTATTATTATTATAAAAGAGTAGCAGACCCTTCTAAGTTTATTCCGATTAAAATTGTAATCGTCCATACTGAGTGATTCACAGTGATTCCTGAGTGAGTCACACTTGTTGTCTTTGGCGTTACTGTTGCCGTTTTGTTATGTTTTCGAGGCACTGTAATGAGTTTGCACATATTTTTATTTTGTCTCTGTACTGTAGCGCTGCTGTTTAACATAGTGCTTTGCAGATAAACTGGTTTGGAATTTAGTTTATATAAACTGGGAGAAAAAGAATACCTTAAGGGCCCGATCTTCCGCCTGGCGCCACAACAGCGTTGGCCAAGAATAACTCGGTATCTTGCTACAAACAACGGTGCCCCAGTGCTTTCGCTGGTAGCCTGAGGGCATCGCTTAGGGAAAAAAGTGGTCAGCTGAGGCGTGGTGTGCTACAAGTGGGGCACAAACAACTGCTTTCCCTTCGCTCTCCACTTACATTAACATTGGGTGCAGCCTCGCGGTCACAGGACAAACTACAAACTCTCCCACTGTGAGTTAAACACTGTCTGTGGGGGTAGAGCTTGGGCAGGGACCACTTCTGTGCAAAACATCACTATGGGAGTCTGTCCAGCCGCTTACTGAGCCAGGTATGAAGCTGAAGATTGCACAGGGCGCCCTCCGTCTGCACAAACATCTGGTCTACAGTCTGCGTTTAGAAACACAAGCTCGGGCCCCATATGTCATTACAAAGCATTCAATTTGATTCTAACTGGGATTAAATCTTATTTTCTTTCATAATAATGATTATTTTTATTTTATACATGCCTTTTAGTCATGTGACTTTTGTTGTTATGGCAGCCATTTTGAATACCTATGTAGAATTATGCAGTACTACAACATGTAACAGTATCTGTACTTGGGATATAAAAGAAATACAACTGATTGACAGTGGCATTTTTTTGTACTCATAGTCATTGCTCAAGAAGATAACAGAAAAAAACATTAAAAAACGGCCCCAGGGACGCACTTTTATGTGAAGAAACCAGTGAGTCAGTGTTTAAGATGTTAGCATGCTACCAATTGTTAGCCTTTAGCTTCAACAGTTCAGCTCTGACCTCTCCAAGAGAAAGACCTGAACCACACTCCAAACCTTGGCTACACCATGTGACAGATTCAGAGCTGCGCTGTTACTGCAGTATTTCCTCAGTGTTCATAGATGTGAGCCACACATGTGTTTATCGTGTTGAAGCCATTGACAGTTGCTAACCAGTAGCATGCTAACGTCTTGAGCAGCTTAAACACAGACTCAGACTGAGACTGTTAACATGTCAAACTGTAAAAATCCCAGAGAAAGGTTTTCTGTTTCCTCTTTGATGAGTTAGTTTAGTCTGAGGAGTGAAACAGATCTTTAGTAAATCCTGCTGTAGCTCGACAGACAGAGCTGCTACGTCTGTGCCACATTTGCTGGTTATGTCATAAACATGCATGTCTGGGGCCGTGTTTTAACTGTTAACTTCTTGAGCAATGATTACAAGTACATAAAAATGTCACTGTCAAGTTGTCTTTCAATTTCATCCTGAGTAGAGATATTGTTACATGTTGTAGCACTGCATAATGCTACTTTGGTATTCAAAATGGCCGACGGAACTATGCGTGATGTCATTGGAAACGCATGTGAAATGAGAAATATGCAGTTTTTGCAGGTATTCCTTCATCAATTTTCCCCAAATCTTTGCTCACAGGTTGCTTATTTACTTTTACAAATGACCCCTCAATTCTGACAGTTTTGGTGGAACGCCTGCAAATATTTAGAAGCAATACATGTGTTTTTGTGAGTTTTGCGTTTATGGTATTTCAAATATTGTCTCTGAACAAACCCTGATTAGGACCTTGTAATTCTGTTTTTTTTTTTTTTACTTGTGCTGCGCAGAAACGACCGCATGTTCCGGTGCGGGGCCGAGGGCTGCGGGAAGAGCTTCTACGTCCTGCAGCGGCTCCAGGTTCACATGAGGACGCACAACGGAGACAAGCCATTCATCTGCAAAGAGAAAAACTGCGGCAAGAAATTCACCACCGCGGGGAACCTGAAGAACCACAAGCGCATCCACACAGGTGCGGCGCAGGAGGAGGGCTTTTCAAACTGCTTAGTCTGGGTGTACATCGCGTGAATTAAAGCCACAATGTTCTTGCTACTTCTCAAGATCAACTAAACTGTCTCAAAACTAAACATATAAAGCAAATAGAAGCACAAAACTTGTCTAATTATCTATAATAAATGATATACTTTAATTTATTCCCAAAATTAAGGCCTTAAATATCAGAAGAAAGCATTGAAATGGATTCAAACTGGCATCTAATCTCACTTTCTTGGAAAATAAGGACGATTCTCAACATTTATTTTGCATAAATATGTCAAAAACACAACTTCGGTAACACTTTATAATAACTACATCTTACTTAGCCTTAATAAATTATGAGTTAACACTTAAGTAATGATGATTTAAGTGTGACTAACACTTAAACAGGGGGTATTATGTAAAATCGACTTTTTCAAGCTTTATATCATGTTATTATGTCATTCCCTCATTAAACACATGCCTGGAGTGTTGCCTTGGCTCATTCACATATTTTTGAGTAATCAGTAAAAACTTAGACGGCAGCCATTTTAGGTGTAGCTATGCCTCAGTCCTCCTAGGAACGCCCCCACCTCCTGGAGACGCCTCTGGACCTTTCGTCACCAGCCAAGCCACCAACCACTGCTCCTCAGCTCAGCAGAGCCCCCTCCCCGCACAGTGTTGTTGTTTAGATGCCACAGCAGTGTGCTGAAGGGGGCGTGTCGGAAAGCTTCTTAAAGAGACAGAGGCCTATTTCAGGACGTTCAGTACAGCCATTTTGAGAGAGCAATTTTATTCAAGGCAGTTATTTTAATTTACTGCATATACAGACCAACAGAAGGTTACGTCATCATTGTAGTATGCTATAGACTGGTGCTATGTGATTGAAAAAAGCATAATACCCCCTCTTTAAAGTTCATTAGTTAAGTGTTAACTCATCATTTATTACGGCTAAATAAGGTGTAGTTATTATAAAGTGTTTCCAAAGTTTCCTTTTGTGTCCAATTTACTTTTGAACGCCATCATTTTCCCTTTATTCCTCTGTTTGATGGAATGTTTCCAAATCTGAACAAATGAAATATGCACCGATATTTTGCATTTGTGATTTTAAAACCAGTAAAGTGAAATCATTTGTAACAAGCTGAACAAAGCCTGCTACTTGGTTATGTCGCAATGCAGGTAATATGAGGACTGTCTGGATCAGAACAAAGGAAACACTGGTCTGTGCTGTTTTTGTTTCAGGGGAGAAGCCTTTTCTGTGCGAGGCTGACGGCTGCGGACGCTCCTTCGCCGAGTATTCGAGTCTCCGGAAACACATGCTCGTTCATTCAGGTGAGAAGTTCAATAAAACTTTGTCCTGCTGTTCAGCCTTTCATTTTAGTATCACCCTCGCCAAAACCATGTTGACTCGACTGTAAAATTGTAATTCTATCCCTGCCTTCATCAATTTTAAAGTGCACTCATAGCTTTTCATGTTTGTTTTTAATTATCACTTAATTTGATGGAATTTTGCATAGTTTTACACCAGTGAAGGCGATAATAACCAACTTTAATTTGGATGTTATTATAGTTTTGCATCTAACCTCGGGCATGTTTGTTGTTTCAGGGGAGAAGCCGCATCACTGTGGGATCTGTGGGAAGACTTTCTCTCAGTCCGGGAGCAGAAACGTTCACATGAGGAAACGCCACGGAGAGGAGAGCGTCGGCAACGAGCGGGACGCAGGTTTGTCTTCAGTTCAGTTCTCGACTTTAAACCTTTATTGTTTTACTAATAACATCAATATTAGTAGGAAACAGTTATTTTTCAAGTGGAGGTGCAAGTTTTGAAGAGCCATTTTTTTCCCTGAAAGTGTTTCGGTTGCGATTACATTTGCAACTTTACTTCTAAATCAAGAATAATGTGGCGTTCCAGGCCTTTGGTGACTGATACATTTCCGACCATAGACTTGGAAAACTGCCGACCCAGGGGGGGGCGCTGGGCGCTGGGTGGTGGGTGGTGGGTGGTGGGGGGGTGGGGCGCTGGGTGGTTGAAACGTGCTGGTGTTTTGATCATGTTCCTGTCGCGTGGAGAGCCCTGCGCTCTTTGATGCCAGCGCCAGAGCGGGACCTTTGGTGTATTCTCTGTCTCTGAGACAGTTTAACTCACAGTGGGATATATAAAGCAGTTTGGTGTCCCGTGTGAGCACAGAAGGATGTAAATGCTGCATGAAAGTGCATGAGGTTGTAGCGTGATGGTAATGTTAAAAGGCAGCGAGGGATGAAGAGATGAAGAGGCGATGAAGGGGAAGGAACAGCTTTAGCTTCTCAGCGGTGCAGGTCTGTGAACACCACAGGTACGACATGCATGTGACACATGTTGACTCTGTCAGTCAGACTCCAGAGTAGGGCTGTCACGATGACGGATAAACAATACATTTTTAGGCTCAGTAATTATCACCTGTACATTTATTTTACATCTTTCAATTATTTTTTAATTCCATGCTTGTAGTGAGAGACTTTAAGATTAAAAGCTTTTAAACAAAGCTTTACTGTCATTTTAAATGACAGTTTTAAATGGGGCGACGGTGGCCCAGGTGGTAGAGCGGGTCGTCTCGTGATCGGAAAGTCATGGGTTCGAATCCCAGCAAATGCACACAAAGACACTTCACCCTACTTGCCTCTAGTGTCTGCGTACATTGGTGTGTGAATGGGTGACTGGTTCCTCCTTTGGGCCTGATAAAGGTATTAAAGCGCTATATAAGTTGAGTCCATTTACCATTTTAAAGCTTTAGAGTTCATTTCTCTGGCATTAAAAGGTCTTCAATAATATCGTTTATCGCAATATTTATCTGTCTCAATATCAAACTTCAGATTCTGTTACTGTAAAAGGGCACGCGCTCTGTTCGAGTCGGACTCGCGCCTCACGGTAATGATTGATTCTGCTTAAAACGCCCTATACCTGTTTATTTTTTTAATTACAAACAATGAAAGAGGAAGCCTGACTTTCTATCATATTTGTAACATCCCGATTCTTCACAGGGACCGGTTTACAGTCACATTTCACAACTTTTTTAAACGAGTCGCTTTAAATACGCACTGCTAAACTAAAGCAAGAATCACATACATGTTTGTAAAGATCTAAACCACAGCGTTTGCAGCTTTTACACACGACAGATCCCAGTGTTTCCGAGCACATTACGCTTCGCTAACTAACTGCGTCCATTTTAATTGCGCTTTTACTCTCAGCCCTGGACTTTATATGTAAATGTGAGCACGGCCGGTCTCTCAATAGTCACGGCATTAAATCTAAATTCGTTCTCCCCGTGCGCCACTTTTAGGTCCTGACCCCCGTTCGAGCGCCGCTGTTTTAAAGCCACGCGCCGTAGTAGGCAGTTATGCTAATTCTTTGGGAAAATGTGGCTTCAAGCGGTTCCCATTATTAGAAATGTGCATAGCAATACGGTGAGCCTCAGTAACATTTAGAGACGGATCTTGAATCATTAATGCTTTTCTGCACTTAAACATTTATCATTTGAATTTTCATTCTTTGGGGACGTCGAGGAATCGCAGCCGTCTGCACGCTCCGACTCCGCAGCTCAGATGTGCGAGTGTGTGTCGAAGATCCATTAAAATGCATTTGCTTTCACCTCGGAAATTATTAAGCGGGTGCTTCGAATGCAGCACCGCGTTTCAGACATAGTCATGAAAGTACTAAAGGCGGGTGGTAAAGAGGTGGTTTAGAGGTGTAGCTGCTAATCTGCGCCACTCTCACATAAAAGACCACGTTGTCATTTTAGTTTCTTTGACTGAAACATGTCTGGAGTTTCGTTTTCCTGCTTTGGGGGTGGAGTTAATTTCGTTGACTAAAATATCATGTATTAAGTTCATAGACCATTAAAAAGAATAGACAGCTCCTCCTCACTCCTCCCCGTTTACCACAATGACCACGTTCGAGGGGGAAATCATGGCGGATTTACAGACTCCTCCTCCCCAGCTCTGATGAAGCATGTTCCTAATAAGGGCAAAAGGGCGGGATCTTCACTGTAGACTCGGCCCTTGCGTGACGTGTAGCTCGCGCAGCTCCAATGCTAACAGTCCGACCTCCGTTAAGTAGGAGATTTAAAAAACATTTATTTCGAAAACCAGCCTGGTTTCTTTTTTGTGAGTAACCCAGCGTTATCTCAGGAGGAATATGTAGCCATAGCAAGCGTTAAAAAAATAGAAACCAGACGTTAAAGTTGTTTTTAAGGTGTCTAAAGTCCAATGCTTTTCAATGGGGACCTAGCGATGATATGGAGGTACTACAGCAATGGCGGCCTCCAGTGTTGCGGTCATAAAGCAGAGCAGCAAGCGGCCATTGGTTAAGTTAGTCAACGCACCATTAAAAACTCTGGACCGCAAACCACTCTCATATCATCACTGTCCACTATTACAAAAGCATCATTTACTCAGTTGGGGAAACATGGTCAAATACTTTGCCTCATCTATAAAATAATACATGGTTTGTCATCACCCCCACTTAGACAGTTCATTCACACCAGAACAACAGAACCAGGGCAGCAGCAAGAGGCGACCTCATCATCCCTCTGAGAAAAAGCCTCTTTGGTCAAACCGCCTTTTCTGTCCGAGCTGCCCATGAATGGAACCTTAACACAACAATTAGAAATATCAATACATATAACTCATTTAAAATACAGTTAAAAAATGGCCCATCACTGACAGGATCATCTCTCGCTGCCCCCTGCTGGCCTCTTGTCCTTGTCTCTGTACTTGTTGAGTTTTTTTTGTTGAGTCTTGTTGTAATATCTATCATGTTTGGTTTGTGATATTGAGAGTGCTGCTGTTGCATTTTATTAGATTATGTTATGTGTATAATTGTACTTTTATTGCCTTCAGTTTGACACATAACAACTGTCCAGGGACTACAGATGAAAAATAGCCCTTAGGCTAATTCTGGCATATTTCTGGCATGTTACTAAAATTGAGTCTAAAACTATATTAAAAGTAGTTCATAATGACAAACTGTGACTATAATCTCCAGATATATTTCATTGGCTGAAAATAAAACTGAAACGATAGTAAGATAGATGAATAGTTAAGTTCACTGCCCAAGGAACAGCTCTGTGCTTTGTACGTGGCAGGAGCTTCATGAAGCCGTGGACCTTGAGTAAATGTAGTTAAATATTATAAATGTCATGGGCAGCTCGGACAGAAAAGGTGGTTTGACCAAAGAGGCTTTTTCTCAGAGGGATGATGCAGTCGCCTCCTGCTGTGTCTGACTGCAATATTAATTCACCTAGAATATTTTCCTTGTAACTTGTCTTGAAGGGCCAAAAAAGTGATATCAATGTGTGGATTGGCAATTATTTACAGAAGTACCACTTCTTTATATATTTAAAGTTTCAATAACATAGCATTATTACTTAATGTGTAATTGCTGTTGTATAACAAGCACATTTCAAAAAACGAAAGTGAATTTTAGCCTTTTTTATTAGGCAACACCTGAACCAGGCACATTTTCTCCAGATAGACTTTACCCAAATCTAAAAGCATCAAAATTCTGACGAAAACGAGGATGAAAATTTAGCAAAGCAACGAAAAAGCGACGAAACGCAATGTGACAACAAAGTTACGATCACTTTTTTGTTGTTGCTCTCCAGTCAAGAAGCTTTTAGATTTGGGTAAAGCCGAACTGGAGAAAATTGTGCTTGGTTCAGGCGGGGTAAGAGATTAACTAAGTGAATTTTAGATTATTTGACATTTTAGTCGTGGGTAGTACTTAAGTTATTAGAGGAGTTGTATCATTCAGTACTTTTTACTTCTACTTGAGTAATATTGTAAAGAAGTATCTTTACTCTTACTTAAAGTTACTTGTACTTGTGGCGCCGAGTAAATTTCAAAGTAACAAAAGTTACTTCAAGCCAACCTAAAATATAATTATGTAGTTTGTGTTTCGTGCCCCTTTTACTTCAAAAATATACATATTTCTGATGTTTTAACATTATCACATGTTTTGTTTCTCATAATTTATGTCACAACTGAAACAGACTTTAACCTCAAACAGTTACTCAAGTAATATTTTCTTAAAGTACGTCTTAATTAGTATTCATTTGGATCACTGTGCTACACAAAGTAACGTTACTCTAATTTGAGTTAATACTTTGGCTACTCTGTCAAAACTAGACTTTTTTTGTGTGTAAATCTCGACTAAAACCCACATGTTTGTCTAAAGAGTTTGACTAAAACTAAATTAAAAGTAAGTAAATGAACATTGTTTTTGGGGAATAAACTGATGGCAATTTTGTTTTTGAAAAGTAATATGAATGTGATTAGATTTGTAGCTGTTATTTGTTTTTTTTAAGAGGGCAATATACAGTATTCATTCATTCATTTTCATTCATTCAATCTTTATTAAGGACACAAGTGAGGACACATGATCCATATTTAAGTAAAAACAAAACAAAAGGTAGAAAAGTATTAAAATACTGCAAATAATTGCAGCAACAAAACAAGGCACTAGCAATACTCTAGCTGCCACTCACATAAAGACATGAGCGCCAATGATTCCACATTTTGACGTGAATCTCATTGAGCTGATCTCAGGACACACCAGAGTCTGTATAATGGAATTCTGAGAGTTGCTCAGTCTACACATACATTTAAAACAACAATGACGAAGTGCAGCAGGACAAGAGCGTACACCACAGTCACCAAACATCTGACTCGCACTACAGTGTCTAGGCATCTTTAACAGCAGCCTCATTGAGTCATTATATGCAACTGTGAGCCTCTGCAAGCTGGACTTTTTATTATACTAAAAACAATAGGTTAATGATCCAGCCAGATGATTATGACCATTAGCCTGGCTCCACATCTGGAGGCGGGTCCTTGGGTTAAATGCAGAGGACAAACAGGGATAAATAAAGTATATCTTAACCTTCATTTGTTTTGTTTTTGACCTTTATTTAAACAGGAAAGCCCCCCTGAGATTAGGAATCTCATTTCCAGGTGAGTCCTGGTCCCAGAAGGTAACCTATTGTACATATTTTAGTGGCAGGGGAAACCGGAGGACCTGGACGCAGTACGCAGACACAGGGAGAACATGCAAACTCCACAAAGAAAGTCCTGTGATGTACCCTTAATCGTAAATAACTCTGAAAGTGAAATACCTGTCTGTTTTTCAAAAAATCCTAGAAATCCACCGAGACAGGCAGAAAAACTCCTCACAGAAATGGTCCAGGAATCGAACCTGGGACCTTCCTGCTGTACCTAATGTGCCGCTGCAACCTTAACCAAGACCTGCGACTGAATAATACAGCCGCTCGTAAATAACCCAGTACATGTTATCATCCCGGTGTTGTGTGAATCCGCCGTTCTTTCTTTCTTTCTTTCTTTGAGACGGCTGACCCAAATAAATCTGAAGCTTATAATAATGAGAGCCTGTTTTTCTCCACTGTAGCTGTTCCTTTGCAGAGCTGGGGCTGTTAAGAGGAAAACGCATTGTCCAATTTGACTGTAAACAAGCTCAGCGTATGCAACAGGACGTTCTACAGTACTTTCAACTGGAACAGGGGCTCAAAGGTGGTTTTGGAAAGAAATCTCCAAACTGAAACTCTAAAAAAAAAATTCCCCCTGATTTTGAATATAATCTCCACTTTTGGACATTGAACTTTGTGATAGTTTTTGTTAAATGCGGATAAGCCCGGCCGTCGCAGAGATATTAACCATAAACCGGTCTGGTTACCATGGTTATTTGAGTTTTGATCCATCTTTGGAGCGTCCTGTACTGAAAGTGCACTCCCGCCTTTGTCCAGGGGAGGCGCTGACGCAGAGCAGTTTGCTGGAGGACCACGGCGAGAGCGCGGAGGGGATGGTCTCCATGACGACGGCCACGGTGGAGCCGATGAATCTGCACCACGCCATGCTCCGGTCTCCAGGTGGGCGGGCGCAGGTTTATTTACGAATGTGCAATGATGGGATACAGGGCTGGAAAAAAGTCCTCTTAGCCCCCACCTTAACCAAGTGCGTTTTCCTCCAGTTCAGCTTTACCCGAATCTACAAAACTCATCTAAACGGACCACTTTCCTCACGTTGGCGTCACTTTTTAGAATTTTTTTTCCATTGCTTTTTTTATGCGTTTTTGTCATTTTTACTGTTGCCTTTTTTGTCTCTTTTGTTGCATTTCAACCTCGTTTTTGTCTCATTTTTGTTGCTCTCTCGGCTTTTTTCATCACACATTTTTGTAACTTTTTCATCGCCTTTTTGTCACGTTTTTTGTCTAACTTTTGTCGCTATTTTGACACTTTTTTCAAGGAGCTTTTAGATTTGGTAAAGCCGAACTGGAGAAAATGTGCTCAGTTCGGGTGGGAGTTAAGAGGTTAACTAATAAATTAACAAAATAAAACCAAACATTTAAAGGATCTGTATCATGCTATTTAGCCATTCCAAAGTAAAGTATAGGCATTTATATGATATATTGTACCACTACCACTATGGAGTACTCATTTTTGAGAGAAATGTAAGTATTTCCTGGGGGTATTTTCCAAACCCGGAAGACAAGACGCTTTGATTCAGTTAACTCCGCCCCTCTCTCCGCTCATTCCACATTTGCAGTATTATAAATATAAATATCGCTGCAAAAAGTGAAGTTACTTCACACAATGCAGTTATAAGGAGTTGACATGTGCAACACAGTTTCATAAATGTCTAACACACACGCTAACACGCGTTTTGATTGACTCACCGCTCAGTCTGGCATCCCCATCGGGTTATGGGATCGTGTTGGTTATAAAAGTTAATCCACTTTGATTCTGGCCAAGGTTCACCAAGCATCCATCAGGTTGGTTGATATAGTCGCTGAATCCCGGAAAGAAATTCCAACTTCTTTTTTTTAAATTTATTTCTCTCTTACAACAAAAATAATGAAAAAGCTGTTTATAAATTAAAATCAGGCCGTAAGGCATTACATTACAGACGTAGAGCACTTCTTCCGTTCCTTTGTGACGACACAACTGAACAGCTCAGTCGTTTACCAGGAGAGGGCGGAGCAGCTGCTCAGAGAGCAGGATTCAGGAGGATTACTTAGAACTGCGTGAATGAAGCCAAAAACCGCTCTGGAGGTGTTTTTGATAAGGAAATAGCAAAACAACATGGCTAAAAACTCCAAAAAGTTGATTTAGCATGATATAGCTCCTTTAAACCTGGCTCGATCCATTCCGATTTCGTTGCCGAAAATATGGGACATTGTAGGCATAAAAGGCCTTATCGTTATATGACAACATAAAATGACAGAAAACTTGCAATATTTTTTTTCTCTCATATTTATCCCAGTAATCTACAGCAAAAGTTCCCCTATATTCACCTGCAGCGTTGGGAGTTTGGACGGTACCTCAATATAAACCTCTATGATTAGGTTCAATGTTTGTGGATTTCTTTCACAAACATTTCACAGTGTTGCACGACGTATTCTCCGCTTATCGTCCTATTTCATCACAAAGATGGCGTCGTCTCGTCACCCGGTGAATATTTCCGTATCCAACTTTAACAGCGAGTCCATGGCCGGCTGAAAAACCTCTTTTTACAGAAGTTTTATCTCAGCACAGGTCGTAAAGTTATACTACCCCCTGCTGCAGTACTTCCATAACAGCCATTAAAAGCAACCAGCTGAACTAAGTGTGAAATTTATAACAGTCGGGTTAATGTGTGTGTGTGTGTGTGTGTGGGGGGGGGGTTACTTCAGGGCATTTGCAGCTTTTTATAGCCACGTTTGAATTTAATTTGAGTCTTGAAATGACGACGACTCTTCTCAAAGTCGCTCGTTTGTTTTCACGCTTATTGAGAGAGGTCACTTGTGTCCACACAGGTTCGTCGGACTCCGTGGTCGTCCTCTCCCAGCCGCACGACCACCACCACCTGGTTGCCATGACGACGGAGGCGCACCCGTACGGCGAGGACGTGGTGGCGCTGCTTTAAGCTCCCGCCGCGTTCGCGAAAATGAACTTTTTGTGTTTGTTTTTGGGAGCCGCGAATCAGGACTGCGCGAGTGTAGATATGTAAGATAGTGCTCACTAATGTTTTTTTTGTCAAGTACAGATAGTTTTTAACAAAGAGACACTTTCTCACACGTTTCGAGTCCCAAAGAAGTCTAACGCGGGTTAAAAACATGTCTAAAAAATGTCACCACGGCTTGTTTTGTGCTTCATTTTTGCTAAAAGAGGTAAAGATTATGAATTATGTGACGTCTTACGCGCACAGTCGGCTCATCACTGCTACATTTGAAGACTTTAACTCTTTTTTTTTTTTATACACTTTGCTTAATTCAAAATAGTAAACACACATAGTTCACGCTCTACTTTAAAAATGAATCAGGATTTGATACGATGACCTAGAAACATGTACAATCCGCTTTGAGCACCCACTGGACATTGTAAAGTGCAATATAAATTGAGAGTAAATGTCAGTAGAACTTTTTCTGCTCAAATCAATAGACCCTTTAACTGCTGACATCATCAGCTGGAGGCAGGAAGTGATCAAGAGAAATAAGATTAAACTAAAACGATTATAAGTGTAAAACTACAACTGAAAAATGTGGTCCTGTTGTGGCTTAAGGTGCAAGAACAAGAGGAATGACATTTGAGACGATGAAATAAGGTTTATCTGATATTTCTAAAACAGTTAGACATTTGTTTATCGTTACTATGACAACAGCTAGGAATCGAGCTTCCCGCCTCCAGCTAAGCCCGGAATGTTTACAAACAATTAAAGGGTCTATACATTTCCAAACTAGCAAGACGTCTTTAAACAAAGTCTAGACGAGTGGTTCTCATCTGGCGCAGCCTCGTGACCCACTTTCTACCTTTTCATGACGAGCCGTAACCCAAATAAAGAGACATTAAAGCAACATTATGGAACATTCCAGGTCATACGGCGCTAATAAACTGGCCAGCGACACCAAAGTGCTTCGAATGATCAAAGAAACGGTGCTATTTTTGCCGTGGCGTCTCAAAATGAAGCACTTGGAAGAGCTGAGAACCACTGATCCAGACCTAACACGTATCTAAACTCATCAGAATAATTTAAAACGATTGTCAATTCAAGTTTATTCCATTCAAGTAGGTCCAGTGTTTCCTCAGTGGATCTTCAGGTCGTGGAAGTGTTTCAGAGTCGCTCCCAAAGCCCAGCTCGCCTCCACGTTCTTCACTTTCTTGGTCAACTGTGGCCCAAAAAAAACAAAACACCAAATCACTCAAATGCCTTTTGTATTTATTGAAATAAAACGATGAAATAATGAAGAAAATGGTTTTGTTTTTGTCTTGGGAATATCAAGTATGTTCAGTCAGGAAGCAGTAATGTCCTGTCAAGCTTTTCCCATAAATACACTCACTCTCCACTCTACCATCCTTCCATTTCAATACTGGTTTTCTGCAGGGCATTTAAAAGCATCAAGTCACTGAATGAATTCTGCAAACATTTTAATTAAAGCCTTAAATATCATTAAAAACATACAAGTTGATTCCAAAAGGCATCAGTTTCTTTGCTTGAATTCTTTCTACACCAGATATGATCAAAAATATTCAGTTACAGGTTTAGCTGACTTTTTTTGTCAGTTTTATTCAATTACTTTTCAATTGCTTTAAAATCTTACTTGATATTTTTCTGTTTTGTCCATTTTCCTTTCAAATATAGAGTTGACCATCATTCCTCCCTTTTACTGGACAAGATACTTTTAGACATTATAAATGCATAGACAGGGTTTCTACAGGTGGCAGCTTTTAAATGTCATTTTAATGCCACAAATGCATATTTAATTTTGTAAATTTCAATCAAACAGGGGAATGAGAGGACATTTTGATAATCACAACTAAATTGGACACAATGGGAAACTTTTGAGCAAAAGATGGTGTAAAATTAATTTTAGACCAGAGTTTTTGTGTTTTTGACAAATGTCTGCAGTAAAAATAGTTGAGCGATGTCGATGAGACGGTTCTGCCTCTGAGGAAAAATGAATTGTCTAAGAAATTTCGATTTAATGCTTTTAATGCCTCACAGAAACCCTGATAGATCTTACTACGTTTGTGGCAATAAAGTTACAAGTTTACTGCAACTGAATTAAGCCAAAATTAAAGGGACTAGATGCAAGTTGGTCATTTTTATACTCACTACTGCCACCCCAGGTCTTACGCGCAACAGCAGTCTCAATATTAAAGGGATACTTCGGGATTTTTGACATAGGGCCTCATTTCCTAGTTATCCAGAGTGGTGTTGATGTCTGGAGATATTTTTTTCTTAAATTCATGCAGTTCTTATATTTGAAGAGCTTAGTGGCGCTAGGCTAGGGCAAGGCTAAAGCATTTCTATGGTATCAGTTAGCCTGCATTAAAAACAGTCTGACCCACTCCACAGTGCACCTGAGGTAAATCAGTTATAACGCCAGACTAACCATATAAATGTCTGTGTTAATAGAATAATTTTAACCATTTTGCATTTAAAATAACTTATATTTGAGCAGCATCAGCTTCGTGGCTGTAAGCTAACGCAGCGGCGGAGTGATCTGCGAGAAAATAGTCCCTCAAAATGCGGTAATTCATGTGATACAAGGTCAGTTATATTTCAAAAATTATTCTATCGACAGACATTTATATGGTTAGTCTGGCGTTATACGTGATTTGCCTCAGGTGCACTGTGGAGTGGGTCAGACTGTTTTTAATGCAGGCTAACTGTTACCGTAGAAATGCTTTAGCCTTGCTCTAGCCTAGCGCCACTAAGCTCTTCAAATATAAGAACTGCATGAATTTAAGAAAAAAATATCTCCAGACATCAACAACACTCTGGATAACGAGGAAATGAGGCCCAATGTCAAAAATCCCGTAGTATCCCTTTAAGCTCGTGCATTTTAGAAGCAGTTGTGGTGAACAGGTCTGGGCTCATTCTACACATTAGGACATGGTTGGAACATGTAGGGGGAGGAAAATACTTAACATTTTTAAACTCCGTATAGTCCCTTTAAGGCCTTAAAGTCATAAAAATGGATTTGAAAAGCATTAAGTTGGATTCAAACTAAATCTAAATTTCTTAGAAAATTAGAGGCAGAACCCTCTCAATGACTTCGCTCAACTATTTTTACTGCAGTCATTTGTCAAAAACACAACTATGGTCTAAAACTAATTCAGCTGCAGCTCAGACTGAAGGTTTACGTGATCTTCTGCTCAAAGGTTTCCCATCGTGTCCAATTTAGTTGTGATTATCAACATTTCCTCTCATTCCTCTGTTCATTTGTGGCATTACAAATATAGTAATCAGGCATTAAAAGCATTGGATTTGATTTCTATAGAAACCCTGAGATAGTTGGTTTAGATGTCGCTGAAATCTATATATAACCCTAATATCGCAAAACTACATAAGCAATGTTTTCCATATTGGCTGTTCAATCACATCACAATCAATCCAAGTAATCTATTCGGATGCATTTCATCGACCTGTAAAACTGTAAGCGTTACCTGAAGTTCTGTGCTGTCCTTGAACCCGAAGCCGTCTTTGAGCAGACACGTTATGTAGGTCAGGTCCAGACACAGGAAAGGGCTGCTGGGAGGGGACTTGGTCATCTTATTGCAAACTGAAAGAGACAGAGGGTCATCGCCGTGTGGGTTAGTGAGTAAACCTGTCCTCTATTGAGCGGACGAGCGGATGGGTGGATTTCTAAAGGAACCAAGGACTGAATCATCGGTCATGTCCTGTCCTTTTCTGTTCATTCATGTCTAGTTTGTACAAATAGACAAAACACCCAGACGTTTAGTCATAGTTTTTTAATCTTAAAACTCTTTTGCATGTAGTAAATATATGACGAGGTTTAATAAGGTGGCGGCAAGTCCAATTTAAAGCGTCTCATAATAAAATGTGGGGAACCTTCGGTATTCAAATGCAAATTGGGCCACAGCTGGCAACTTTAGAGCAAAAGAATTATGCACAATTTCAGTCGAATCTCAGCTGAATGTGTTTAAGGCAAATCATTTTTGTGTTTCCCATAAATTTATGCAGTGAAAAATAGTCAAGCGATGTCATTATTAAGAGGTTTGGATTAAATCTCAGTTGGAATCCATTTAAAACCATGGAAATGTTGAATAAATTGGCGACACTGGATCTGCGAGGAAAAAAAGGGGGAAGAACGTACTGTAAACTGCAGCTGAACTCACTTTCTTTGGCTCGTTTCTTGAAGTCTCTCACCTCCAGCCTTCCTCCCTGCTCCCCGTCTGTAACGGCAGAAACCAGGTCACGCGTCATATTTGAGAATGTTATCTCCGTGGCATCATTACACTGGCTTACGTGGGCATTTGCATAATACAAATAATAGTCCCCGTGTGGCCTTTAGACGGGCAGACGCATTTACCGCACACCTATAGCTCATCAAATCCACGGAGCACAGCGCGGTGACTCATCCACGCTGTGTCTGGCATGACAATGGCGTCGCAAAAAAAAGCAAACGCGCTGCCACCATTATGAGAGATGTAGGCGTGGAGCTAAAAGGTTTTTTGGGGGAGAATGCGTTGCAAATGTTGTTGTGTTGAGAGTACTTCCTAAATATAATGACGCAGCAGAAACAGAAGTCTTTGATTCTGACCACATCACGGACAACTCTTTCTGTCAAACTAATATAAAGTGGCCCATGTTGCTGCTCTCCCTTCAGGTCAGTGACGAGCTACTGTTAATTCAGCTGTGTCTTGCATCGGTATTGTCAGGTGGTTTCGGCCAATAAGTAAAGCCGGTGTGCGCTCATTTGGGACTGTAATACAGTAATACATCCATGAGTCTGTAATGGATGTAATCTGCATTTGCACTGTGTGGTGTCTCCACACTTAGACCCGCTGCTATCACTTAATCACTTTATACCACTAAATATCACTTTATACGCCTACACATCTGTAAATACAATCCCGCTGTTGTTCAATGTCAAATTGTTGTTGTCCTACCATATGTCACTTTTTATCTTATTTATTTAATATTTTTTATGCATGCCCCTACAGCCTTATAGTTTAAGGTTTTTTAGCTTATTTTTATCTTAACTCTGTGTTATATGTTTTATGTCGCACGTTTGCACCGAGAAAAATTCCTAGTTTGTGAACCTGTTCTCAAACCATGGCAATAAAACCGATTCTGATTCTAAAAGCCACTTAAAGCAAACTTAAAAAATATGCTAAAATATGCTTATCCAATTCAACTGGAGATTCATAAACAGCCTGCGATGAGTGAGGTTTATGGATAATAATGCACTTTTATTCTCTCGGGTATTTTGCTTTTTGCAGGTTGGTTAGAAAATGTAATCTTGATATAAAAGAGCTGAAACAAAATCACTTCCTGATTTTTGAAAATCAGAATCATGAGATCGTAAGCCCCACCGCCACCTCATCCTGAGTGTTTTCACTTCGCAGTGAAAGGATTAAGCCGAGCAGGATATCAAGAGGTGAGGGAAGCATTTCCTGGACATGTAGGTCCTCAGGAGGAGCATTTTGGGAGCTGCCACAGCGTTAAGTTAAAGTGCATATGACCAGTGCTTAATTTGATCCCCCGTTTGCATTCCCCCAATTCTCAGTTTTTCAGGGTAAAGGATCCGGGAAATATTTAGGAGGATCCGGCAAAGATTTGATCTGATATAATGGTGTTTAATGAGAGTGTTCCGGCAAATGTTTTGGCCTGTTCCCCGAATCCATAACATGAGACCAAAAGTGTTCCTGAAAATACTAATTTACAAATTAAGCACTGCATATGACACATTAGACACAATTTTTGCTAAAACACAGTTAACGCGATTATATTTAAGATTTTGCTAAAGATTATACCCAGTTTTCTTTAGTTTGAGCATTTTTGTGATGTTTATGTTTTCACTTCCTTATTGGACACCGACAGGAAGTGACATCGAAGAAGGTAAACAATTTTAATGGGAAATGAATGAGTCAAACTGCTATGGAATGTTACCTTCTTTTATGTCACTTCCTGTCAGCAGCTTAAAAATTCAAATAAAAATAACTTTTCTGCCCAACATTTCTTCATTAGAATTGCTGCTTCACTGAAAAAAATTATAACTATGCAACTGATGAACTTGCAACTGATGTAATCCATCTATACAAGTCATATTTTCAAGAGCATTAAAATCTGTCATAAGCACTTTAAGGTGTACTTTATTGTCCCCGTAGTGAAATTTGTCCTCTCCATTTGACCCATCCTTTAATGCTGCTGGGGAAAACCGTCAGGAGCAGTGGGTGACCGCCATAGCTGTCAAGTGTCCTGTCTTGGCCGGGAAACTACCGTAATTTGCCCCCTTTCGCGCCGTCTTCCCGTATTAGTTTTATCCCGTAAATTTCTCGTATTATAATAAAATATTCAAATAAAACATTCCTCTGCCCCTCCGAACAGAACCCTGTCACCAGCCTCGTGAGAACTGCCACCTGCAGAGGCCTGAGTGGCAGCTGTCAAGTCTCCCATCACCAAATATGGAGCCATGGTCACAGTAACCTGCTGGAGGATTAACCTATTGGGCATGTTTTTAGTTGATGGGGGGAAAACCCATTAAGACACGGGGAGAGAAACAGGCAAACCCCACACAGAAAAGCCTGCACGGTCCGGGAATCGAACCCGGGACCTTTTTGCTGCGAGGCTCCAGGTATGTGTTTAATGAGAGGACAACACTGTAACATGGTAAATGCAAGTATCTAACATTTTGGCTCCATATCTGCGATTTCTAATGCTTTTTTCCCATGATTCTGACCCGGGTCCTAGTGTTGACACTGACCGATGAGACCCGCGTCCACCGCTCGGTCGTAATAGTAGGAGAACGCATAGAAGAGATTGTTGTCCTGCAGCTCATGAGGCTGATGAATGACGCCCTTCACCACCTTCACCACCTCCTGGTAACACGGCTTGTATCCGGAGAGGCCTGCAGCAGAAACGGCACGAGTCACGAGGTCCTAATAACAGTTTTTAATTATTTCATTGATCACAGTAAACGGGCCCTTACCCTCTGGATCCCCGCTCACTTGATACGTGAGGCCGCCGAAGCTCCACTCGTCTTTGAATTTCTTTGGCAGACAGGAGCTTTTAAACACCTGCCAATCCAGCCCTGGGAAAACACACACAAATGGCTCGTTTAAATCCCACGCCGCGCTCGACAGGTGGTTACCGCGAGCCGACGCAGATTCCCCACAGACGCCCAACAGCGCCCGCAAAGTAAATATTTGAAAACAAAGAACTTTTTTTTTGATGCGGAGACACTTGTGAAGAGGAGAGAGAAAGAGCGGGAGTACCTTCTGCGCCCAAAGCTCCCAAAGTCGCGAGTCTCGCCGCCATCAGGCCGTTTCCGAGGTAACTACAGGAGGCAACAGATGATGTAATTAAAAAAACACTTGAGTTATACCATCAGCCATATGGTCTAGCTCATATGACTGATGTTATGACCTAGTTTATATAACAGGGTTTCTACAAGTGGCAGCAAGACAAATGTAATGCTTTTTAATGAGATGATTTGTAATTTTTTTTGCAATAAATTGTCAGGTGAAAGGGCCACAAGACTGACATGGAAAGCGTGTGAGGTTGTCAGGTTCAACATTTAAAGGGGGGGTATTATGTAAACTCGACTTTTTCCAAGCTTTATATCATGTTATTATGTCATTCCCTCATTAAACACATGCCTGGAGTGTTGCTTTGGCTCATTCACATATTTTTGAGTAATCAGTAAAAACTTAGACGGCAGCCATTTTAGGTGTAGCTATGCCTCAGTCCTCCTAGGAACGCCCCCACCTCCTGGAGACGCCTCTGGACCTTTCGTCACCAGCCAAGCCACCAACCACTGCTCCTCAGCTCAGCAGAGCCCCCTCCCCGCACAGTAGTGTTGTTTAGATGCCACAGCAGTGTGCTGAAGGGGGCGTGTCGGAAAGCTTCTTAAAGAGACAGAGGCCTATTTCAAGACGTTCAGTACAGCCATTTTGAGAGAGCAATTTTATTCAAGGCAGTTATTTAAATTTACTGCATATACAGACCAACAGAAGGTTACGTCATCATTGTAGTATGCTATAGACTGGGGCTATGTGATTGAAAAAAGCATAATACCCCCTCTTTAAGCATTTCCTGTTTCTTTCGAAAATAAGGAAATGTCCACAGACCTGTATATTGTCCCCTGCCTCCGTTGTTACCCACCTGAACGTGTACAATTCGAATGTTGAATTCAAGATGTCAAATCTGACCACATAGTCCTCACTTGGAACACTTTCAAAGGTTTTCTGCAAACAAAACATTACACAAACTATGACTGATCAGACTCAGCGGTGATCATTTCTATACAGTCACCACTGAAGTACACATGTAGGCGACACGATGAGAAATAATGATGAAGTGAGAGTTTTTTTCGTCTCATCCAAAAGGCATTGTTAAAATCACTTTGCAAATGGCCTTTTGAATATTATGTTTCCATTTATGTATTATTCATCAGGACAATGTGCAATTACATTAAGCTCGAGAGCCAAGATGTTAGTACCAGACTAGCTTTTTCAGGCTAATTCACGGTGTAATTATGACAATTGCAGGTATTTTGTCCTTGAATCATCACTTATAAAATGGGAGACATTAAGAGTACAGGATGTGGACCGGATAAGGAATAATAATCCAGTGAGAGTTTTGTGCAAATCCTTTCCTTAATCCCTTTCCAAATGGAGCAAATACGGCACCGTGGATGACCTTAAACAATCAAATAAATCCATAAATGAAAAACGTCTTACCCTTAGTTTTGGCAGGAAAGTGATTTGTGTGGAGCCTCCTCCCAGATCCAAGATTCCAACCGTCTTTTGAGTCTGAGTTTGCAAGTGACCTGAAAACAGTCCTTTTAGTCAAAGGTCTTATTTACCTAATAATAAGGACATCTAGGCGTTATAAAGTTTAAAATAATGTATCAAAAACATTAAGTCCTCATTTCTGAGCATAAAAAACACATGGACTCGTTCTCTGCTGGCACAGTGGGGAGTGAAGCATTTTTTTAGACTAAAGCTCAATAGTCTTTCTGCTGGGTGTTTGCAATGAATGGTTGGGTAGTGAAGGGAATCTGAGCGCTGAACTAATCCAAGAAGGTCTGAACGCAGCCAATGGAGAGTCATGTGATCAATGGAGCTCCACACCTCCACAGGAAATCACGTCGCCTCTACTTTTCTCCCCAATGAGACGCCTTAAGGCAAGGCAAGGCAAGGCAAGTTTATTTGTAGAGCACAATTCATACACAAGGCAATTCAAAGTGCTTCACAGTTGCAGAAAGAGAAATTACAAGAAAACAGATAAAATCAATCAATAAAACATCAACATAAAGTTAATCAATGACAGTAAAAGGCAAGAGTGCAGATAAAATACTTTCAGTTTTCATATGCACGGGTAAAAAGAGCTGTTTTCAGCCTGGATTTGAACATTGTCAGAGTTGAGGCCTGTCTCACATCCTCATGAAGACTGTTCCAGATTTTAGCTGCATGAAACTGAAACGCAGCCTCACCGTGTTTATTATTGACTCTGGGAACCACCAGGAGACCCCTCCCTGAAGTTCTCAGGGCCCGAGATGGTTCATACGGCTCTAACATGTCAGAGATGGACTTTGGTGCTAAACCATGAAAAGACTTGTACACAAGCAGAGCTGTTTTAAATTCTATTCTCTGAGTGACAGGAAGCCAGTGCAGAGACCGGAGCACTGGACTAATGTGGTCGTATTTCCTGGTTCTTGTCAGGACTCGAGCAGCAGCATTCTGGATGTTCTGCAGCTCTAACAGCTCGTTTAGAAAGGCCAGTGAGCAGCCGTTACAGTAGTCTAACCTGCTGGAGACAAATGCATGGATGAGTCTCTCTAAGTCTGGTTTTCACACTATTCTGACACTATAAGTAAACTCCACTATCCTTAAGGTTAGGATTAGGGTTAGAATAGAATAGAATAGAATAGTTTTTCTACCAAGGGAGAAATTCATCTTTGGCTCACCGACACATAAAAACACAAGACTAGGGCAACACAAACAGGCCTGGCAGAAAAATACATAAGAAAAAAAAAAAAAACTTAGAAATGATTAGTTTAAGATGCCGTCCTGTGAGGTGACGTCATTTCCTGCGGAGAAGTGGAGCTCCACTGATCACGTGCCCCAAGTCTCTCAATTAATCAGACAGAGGAGCACCACCTCATGACATCACCAGGTGGGGCCCTTGAGCCAATGTTGTTAAAGGTCCTTTTCAACGAGGTCCTTGGTATTTTTGTATTACTTAAAATAATGTGCAGTATGTGTCTAGAAAATAATAATAAATAATAAATAATAATGCCAGCAGTGCGAACACATCTTCCTCTTGTGCTCCAGTGATGAGCGGAAACTTGGAAGAAAAAAAATGTTTGAAAACTCTGTGTGATGTTTACGGAAGTGGAGACGGGTGTTTTGTGTGCGCAACAATGATACTGATTAAATATCACACACACACAAGTGCAAAATAAATGAGACCATCCAGGTGTGCTTTTGATGAGGATATAGTAACATACTGCATAATCACACGTTGAAAGCTGAATGGTACAAACCTGTTAAGAAGTTTACAGTGATCCAGGCCAAGATTCCTACAGACAAACAAAGATTCAATTTGAAACTAAACCTTTACAGACATTACGTCAAGACACTTGGGCTTAAGATGAGAATTTCCAAACGAGCTAAAAGTGCTGATACATCACCTCCGGCAGTATGATAACACCTTTGTAAAGCCTGTTAGTAACATGTTTACCACATAATTAAAGCCTGTCCAGGTGACGACAGCTGTGTGGTTTCAACTGTATAATTTTCTATAACTGTCATCAGATTTTACAAACAAGTGTAAAACGGCAGTAATGAGTGACATCCGGTTACTTGTTCATCCCTTAAAGAGGGTTTAGGAAGTTTCAGACCTCTTTCATATTTTATTAGGAAATACATGGATTACTCAACCATAGTGCATTCAAAATAGAAATGTAAAGTTTGGAAAATTATGAAAAGACAAATATTTATTTCATTGACATATTCAGACCCTGTACAGCAACTATAGACCGCTGCCAAAAAGGTGATTCAAAAATACAGAAACTAAAGAATAATTTGAACATTTTCAGTGTCAGATTTCAGTGTAATCACATAGAGATATAGGAGTATGAAGCCACTGTAGGCGTTACCTTCATTTGTGCCGTCCATTATGCTGACGCTGTTGTCTGGCACTAAGAACGGAGACTCGTCAAACACACTTTGAACCTAGGACACAAAAGCACTGGAGTAAGGTCAGCGATGGGACTTCACATTGGACAGTTAGGAGCATCTGCGACCAATCATTTCTATCCAATCACAGATGCAGAAGTCTCTCAGTTTTTGTGTTTAGTGCCTCGTCTTTTGATTTGGCTGAAAACGATGCAGTTTCTCGGTCTTCTGTGTGATTTATTTGTTATTTTTTCATGTCTCCACTTGCCTAAGCCGCCATGTTTCGATACCAATACTTGAATGAGCACCGATAAAAGCCGATGTCCGAAACTAGTTTCTTACATTGGAAAGAGCTAATGTAAATTGGTTAGGTACAAGTTTGACTAAAGTTAGTTACAGTAGTTTCACTAAACCTCAGTCATGAGAATTCAATCTCTGAGTTAGGTTTATCCTCCGCAATTGTATTTTGATCGCCGCGCAAAATGCCGTGGCTAGCAACAGTATGCAAATGCTAACGGCAACTAATCAAAGCTGGGACAGAAACTATGATTGAATCATCTAAAGTAATAATAATTTAAAAAAAATCAACCACTGACGGAGTGGCCAAGTATTTATGGGTCTACAGGATTATACAGTAGACCAGACATTTTGAAAAATATCGGCTGAGCATATCAGCATCGGCCTTAGAAAAACCTGTATCGGTCGACCTCTACTCTTTTTTTTTCTTTCTGTTTTCGACACTTATTTTTTCAATACAAGTACTACCTTAACTTTTTTGATCATTTAACGGTACCCAGCCCTACCCCTGGACTATAGTTTCTGTGAGTGGTTCTTATTTCTTGTTTTGTGAAAATAGAATACTAAAAGTGTTTGAGGAGTTGTGTTAAACATCATCTCAACTCAATCATTAACTGGGTCACCTCAAGTTTATGTTGAAAATGTGGAGAAGGGAACACAGATTACATAAAACATAGTTTCAAATTCTTACTTCTAGCGCTACATTAAGACATTACTTTAGGATAATGAACCTGTTCAGTAATGTTTACTTAAAATCATTATATAAACGATGCTGGAATACTGGCTTTAGGCCCCATCAAAAAGTATATCATCACGTTCTACAATACAGCTGTAATGGAGGCTAATTTTTAGATGCGGTTCTATAATTGGACTAATTAACTGCCTCCAGAGAAATAATACATTTGTCATTTATCTCTTCAAGTGCCCTAAAGCCACACATTAAAACTGTTGCACTTCACACAGAGAGCCTTGAGTCTGATAACAGTGCTTTATCCCTCTATCGGCTCCATCTCTCAGGGGTTTTCTCTTTAATATAATCCGCTGTCTGGAAAAGAGGAGGCTCTTCCCATAAAGTGTCAGATAAGGTGATTGTGACAATGATAAAAGAACACACCTGAATAATTGAGAGAAATACTTGACAGAACGCAGGACCCGACCGATATATCAGCCGATTTAAGCACAAGAAATGTTCACCTGGTCCAAAAGTGCGTGAGCTTTCTGTTTGGGCAGTAATCTCAATCCAGCTGTAGCTCTGAGCACCACAGGAGTTCTCTTCCACTCTACACGAGGCACTGATCGCTTGGCCACTTTCAGCAGCATCCGCACGGTGTGTCCAGCCTGCAACAACACAACAACAGTGACAGAACCTAGTCTCGGTGACCCCGAGCCCTTGCTCAGTCAGAGGAATTTAAATTTTTTGAATGGAGGAAAATCCTACAAATGACGCCAATTGCAGGAAAAAGTCATGTGCCAAAAACGTATGTGAACGTTCGGATTCAGTTCCTTCATTTTTGTCTTTAAATCCAAATTTTTCACATGATACTTACCATTTCCGGAAAATCAGCATAAGCAGACAAACCAGGCTTTATTGACTGAAACATCTCATTGTCCAAAATAGGCAACTTTTCTGAAAAAGAAACAAATAGTAGTAATGTAATGAGAATGCACAATATTGTTACAGCAAAAAACACATTAACAGAAATGTACAGTAGCATTGGGATTTCTTCAAATTCTTTCCCTTTACACGCTAGGGTCACAAACTCGGCTGTGTGTACACAGACTGCTGCGCTCCTCCTTTCCTCCAGTAAATAGGAAAGCATAACCGAGAGCATGTTGTGCGTTTATCTGGATAACACACTTCACCCCCATTGGCCACTCCAGTCAGAGATGTGGGTGAATGTAACAGAAAGAGCATCCACAATAAAAAAAATATTCCACTCATACGCTGTGGTGACTGCCAGTGTTGGGGAGTAACGGAATGTATGTATTTAGATCATTTTCAGTATTTCAGTATCAGTATTTCGAATAGTTAATTTCCTAAAATCAAAGGACTACATCGCTGCACTCAAAGAAAAAAGATGAAAACTAACAGAGGTAAGTTTAGCTCTGGTAGTGCTTCACTTTTAATAATCAATGATCTGTCTCTCTTCCAGAATTAAGTAAAGACTTAAAACTCCTTACAATGCACATGTCACGTGATGTACTATGATCTGCTGTGCTCCTGGTGCATTTGCAGTTTTAAGTTCATATCAGGCGTTCCAAAGAGCGTAGCTACATGTTTTAATCATTTGCCGCATATATACATAGATTACTTTTACATTGATGTGCATTATATTTAAGTATTCAGAATACTCTAATTGGACAAAGTATTGGCAAGTATTCAGTTTTCTGTAACTAAATAGAATTCTTAAATATTCTCCCCAACACTGGTGACTCCGAATGTAAGGGCGACAGGTGCATAATTAACAACAGCGCAGTCTCATACATATGACTATAAACCACTTTACCTTTGTCGCTCTGTATAAAGGTATAAACATGAATCCTCGTGCCCGTGCTCCCCACGTCGAACATCACGGCGTAGTGGATGCGGCTGTGGTTGGCCGGTCGGCTGAGGCTGGGGAGGAGGCTGCTCATGCTCTGGGTTAGATCCATGAAAGAGATCCCGGCCTGGGCTCCGCTGTGCCCGGAGAGAGTGCACAGGAACAGGGGAGCAGGAGCAGCGCCGTGACGGTCTTCATCTTCACACTGGAGGATGCAGAGACAAACCGACAGGCTGTCATTACACTTAAAGGTAAGTCTGTTTGACGTGTAATTTAGCAACATCGACGGCCACTCCTTCACCTGCTGAGTCAAGTCTGGTACAGATTTAGAGCTTGTTGGACTCAGAGATGTCACAATGTCAATGTGTACACTATCAGAAACTTAGCATTTAATAGAGTTCAGGAATGCGCTGTCATATTGGTAAGTATCATGGGATCAGCAGCAAATGCATTAATACACTAATGGAGATTTTAAAAGGTAAAATACTGGAGTTATTGTTCACATTAAAACACTTGGACACCACAGTGTGTTAGATGTATTAACAAGTGGTGACTCAACAGCTGAGTTTTTTTCTCAATTTTTCCCCCACCGTTTTTAGCTAAAGTTAGGCTATGGAAAATGTATGCTAACAACCACAAACATTGGCGGATCTCCATGGTAACAATGGATTTTCCCGAAATCTACAATATCACAGTTACTGCCACCACACACAAAAATAAATCAGTAGAAATAAATCTATACTTTCTTCTTTAGTATTGTCTAGACCTAGTGTTGTCAAGAGTAGAGCCAGTTTTAAGCTAGTTTATTCCTGGGTTAATCCAGTTAATCCTAGTGTAGATGGTCCTGGAAGTTTGATGTGAAAACTTTGAGAATAGTGGTGCATTAAAATCCATAAGATACACTCGATATAGAAATAAATAAAGATACACCTGGAGGAAAAATAAAAGTTTTTAATCAATTCATTGATATATTAAGTATTAAACGTAAAAGGAAAAGGTTACCCGCAATAACTGTGAGAAACACGGTGCTGCGGTGTCTCCTGTTCTGCCTGGGCTAATGCTAGCCGCTACAGAATGCTAGCCTTAACTTACATTTCGCTGAAGGGAAATCACCTAACTGCTTCAACATGACTAAAGCACAACTCGTCCATGCCATTGGTAATTTGATAAGGCACGAAAGGCCAGTGCCGGAAGAGTTCTCAGTGTTTTAAATGGACTTGAGGCACAGATATGGACGGACCATGTTGTTGTGGAGCGAGTGCGCTGTCAGGCTCCCAGCTGTGCCGTAATGACGTCAGTATAACGTAAATGATGACGGGACACTATTTTTTTATTTTATTTTTATTAAACAACATATTTTTATTATTAAAGTAAATAATCATATTTTTGTCTATTTGTGTTTTTAATTTAACTTACCTAAAGTTACAATGGCCCTTTTTGCTCTTTGAAATATGAAGTGAAAGTGTTCAAAGTAGTCAACAGGACTGGGTCATTTACATTTGAGGACGTTTTGCTTCTCCATAACTTATTCTGCTTTCATTTGTTGTGTGTGTCAAGGGTCAAAAGATCAACACCTCAAAAAGAAAACTGTCTAGTTGACGAGTTGGAAACATCAACTACAATGGTGAACACCTGCACTTCTCAAAGCCTGCACACAATGTTAATAAGAAGTATCATTTTTATTTAACCAGGATATTTAACCCCTGACATTAAGAAACTTCTTGTATCTGAAGACATTTGCATGGTTACAAAGCAAAAATGACTTGATTTTGTTCTTGCAGCTCTCGGAGTAAGAACATATGAAGTATGAATAGGTTCATTTTGACACCACTTGTTGCAATATGCAATGCCATGAGTTTCTCTGCACTCATTACATTCAGGCAATTCCCATTTACAATCCACAATACAACATTTGAACAAGAGTCCTCGAAATGCACAGCCTTGTTTTGAATAAAACCAGCTGAACCTGTAGTTGACCTTGACTAAACACATCATTACTGTTAGTTCAGCAGTTCATATTTGTCTTCTCTCATTTCTTAATACTCCTGGACATGCGTAAAATGTTAACTGTGAACTGAATCTGATTTTAAAGCATAACTATGGAATCAGCACATGACAAATTTCAATGAGATCCTTCCATAATCGCAGTTTTTTTTTTTTTTTATAAAGGACATATTGTTACAAGAGTATGGCAAAGGTCAAAACTAAAAGAAAGAAACCAGCAATCCATTCAAGTGTTCTTTATTTCAACTGGAGTGGCTATTTTTCAACCACGCTTTAGTAACAGAAATGTGCCAAGAGCATCACTTTAGAGGAGCCATTTACTAAACTGTACATGTCAACAAATAGGTACATTTAGGATCTGTTGTGTTTTAATTATTCTGAAGTAGCAGAGGCAAAAACACCCCTGGCCTTTACATTGCTTTTTTTTTTTTTAAACCAAACATTTATTGTAGATGAAGCAAATACATAGATATCTGACCTAATCTTTTAAGAAAAATAAAGTCACCAGCTAGAAACTTCACAGCACCAAAGCGACACATTCAACAAGCCCTTCACGAGTGTCAAAAATTGTACGAAACCATGTCCAAATCTCTTGAAAAAAACCCTGCTACAGTGTATATTACCTTACAATACAGGGGAAAGAAACCTTTAATTGATCTTTCATTTTTTGCAACCAAATATGCCATGGGCAACAGGGCTATACATCACTATACACAAAGATCAAAGGTTTAGTACATTATCAGCAAAAATCGATTTGTTTATGTGCTCAAACATGATTTTATTGAAGTGTCGCGTTAAATAATGGAACATTGTTATTAAAATGTAATTTTAAATCTGGCGAAGGGGCGACTAATCTCGTAACAATACAATTTAGCAGAATAAGTCTACTACCCATTCGCAGGTTTTTACGTTATTGTCCTTCAAAACATTATTGGTTGCTGAAGGCGTTTAGAAAAGATTCGTAAAAGTCAGTTTTAGCGGCCCATCGTCGGCATGGTAACCGCGGGGCTGGTCAGGGTGGCGTCCTCCGCTTTCCACTGCGTGGTCACCGTCTTGATCTGCGTGTAAAACTGGATGCCCTAAAAACAAAAAAAACAGGAGAAAACCGCGTAAGCAATGAGTTCAATATGACATTTTTCAGTTCTCCTGTGCATTTCAAGTAATAGTTTCAGGCAGATTTTAGTTTTTTCTCTTTTGGGTTATTTATTAAATGTTTATTCCAGTTTTAGACCATTTCACATTTTTAATAACAATAAACAATAATAAACGGACCTTCTGTTGATATATTTCTAAATCAATATCTGTATCGTACTTGTTTGCCGTAGAAGTTGGTGTCTCCTCTGAACGAGCCTCTTGATCCGGTGAAGGAGAACATGGGCAGAGGCACCGGGATGGGCACGTTCACACCGATCTGAAAAATCAAACAAACTATTTTTAAATCTATTTGACATATGACGATTAGCGCTTCATGTTTTATAACTTAACATAATGTGTATGTATGCACTGGCAAGAAATTATTTTTTATTACTGGGGGCCCCCTTGGAATTTTTAGAAAATTTGGGGGCCGCAACGCTATTGACTTTGGTAATCGTGGTCTATGATTGGAAAATGACTCAAAGGCACTATACCCGTTTTGTTTTCTAGTAATGGAACAAAATTAGTTTTGTTCTGATTTATGGGCAAAACAATAAGCATCTTAAAGGGGGGTATTATGTAAAATCGACTTTTTCAAGCTTTATATCATGTTATTATGTCATTCCCTCATTAAACACATGCCTGGAGTGTTGCCTTGGCTCATTCACATATTTTTGAGTATTCAGTAAAAACTTAGACGGCAGCCATTTTAGGTGTAGCTATGCCTCAGTCCTCCTAGGAACGCCCCCACCTCCTGGAGACGCCTCTGGACCTTTCGTCACCAGCCAAGCCACCAACCACTGCTCCTCAGCTCAGCAGAGCCCCCTCCCCGCACAGTAGTGTTGTTTAAATGCCACAGCAGTGTGCTGAAGGGGGCGTGTCGGAAAGCTTCTTAAAGAGACAGAGGCCTATTTCAAGACGTTCAGTACAGCCATTTTGAGAGAGCAATTTTATTCAAGGCAGTTATTTTAATTTACTGCATATACAGACCAACAGAAGGTTACGTCATCATTGTAGTATGCTATAGACTGGTGCTACAGTATGTGATTGAAAAAAGCATAATACCCCCCCTTTAATTTGTATCAATTTCATGAACTCTCAGACTAGTTTTGGGGCATTTCTGTGACAGTGACCCTGAAAAGTGACCCTGCGAGTTGTGAAATGTGCCTATGAAGAATTGGGATGTTAGGAAAGTTGGGAAACACAACTAACACCTTAATTTAGTGGCTTCCTCTTTCATTGTTTGTCATCCTAAAAATATCAGGTATATGGCCTGTCGTGGATTTTCTTACCACTGTAAAGGAAAAAACTGGAAAGATATTTTGTCTTTGTCAAAAGTGTAATTCATATTGGCGCCTCGGATGATCATGCAAACATCACCTTTTGTGATGTTTAGAGGGAAGGCCATTTGGGCCTATTGTGCCCTTAGGTGTGAAAAGAGGATCCTGTCAGGGATGCAGGGAGCCGGTGTAATGTCAGAAATATATTTCTAACATTTGCCATTCATTGCCATTCACGGGGGCGACAGTGGCGCAGATGGTAGAGCGGGTCGTCTCATGATCGGAAGGTCGTGGGTTCGAATCCCGCCTCCTGACCGTGCACATTGTCGTTGTGTCCTTGGGCAAGGCACTTCACCCACATTGCCTCCAGTGTCTGCCTACACTGGTAGCCCCCTAGGAGAGACCAACAGGCCCGGTTTGAACCGTGAGGCCGTCCTTCCGTGGACCCACCACCTGCAGAAGGAGCCATGGGGGCTGGTGCAATGTGATTTGGGCAGCTCCGGCGGCTGCCCCCACGACCCGGCAACGGACAAGTGGAAGAAAATGGATGGATGGATGGATGGATGCCATTCACGGCTGAAGTGGATATCTGTGCTATGACCTGAATAGTCATCTCAGGTCATGTCACAGATAGAGACTAGGCCTTGGGATAGCGCGTATGTGCAGAGACACAACACATATGTTGGCGCCAGGGTGTCATCACTTGTCAATCTGATACGTGCGATCGCTGTGTAAGAATGTCACTGAGTGTGTTAGAGGGCAGAGCACTGTGAGCCCGCTGTTTTGCTGTCTGTGTTCTCCCTGTTTAAGACAATAAATGGCCACTTGATTCAGACTTCAACTCTCCTCTCCATGTTTTATTACGTTATTATACAAAATCCCATAACACCGGCACTTTAGCCAGCAAACTCAGCATGTCTTAGGCTGGTCTTCTGGGCATTGATTAAAGGCCCAGCCGTCCACCAGACGATAGGTTAGTTTGTGTATTTGCTGCGACTAGTTTTAGTTAGTTGACGCTGAAAACTGTCACAACAGGCCTTTAAAAGTGCTTGAATTGAGAGCATTTATTCGGATTTTGAGGAAAATTCAGACTGTCTCAAAGTAGCTTGGCCAATAGGACAAGAATGTTACTTCTTGCCATTGACATTTTTATCAGCAATGCAAGCTTTGTAGTAGAGGCAATTTGAGAGCCGCAATGATCAAAAACACTGAGGAATGCTATCTAATGACAATAGCAGGTGGATGGGAAGCGTTTTGAGCTTTTTGAGACAGATCGCACATGCCGACGGAATAAAGTTATATCACTGGGAATGAGTCACTGCTCAGCGCTTGATCATTGATCCACTGAATGCACAGACCGCCTGCTGAGATGTAATTTCCTGCCGGCCGTTGCCCTCACCTGACCCACGTCCACGTCATGAGTGAACTTGCGCGCCGTGGCTCCGTTGTTGGTGAAGATGGCCGTTCCGTTTCCGTAGGGGTTCGCGTTGATCAGCGAAATAGCTTCGTCCAAACTCTCGGCCTCCAACACGACGAGCACCGGGCCGAAGATCTCCTCCTTGTAGCAGGTCATGTTCGGCTGAGGGAGAGAGAGAGAGAGATAGATGAAGAGTGAAATCAATTGCAGCTAGATAGAAAAGATCTTTAGGCTTTTCCTCAGGTGAAAAACAAAGCAGATGGACCAATACTTTCAATACTTTTATGAAATACGTTAAAGCCACACTGTGTAACATTTTGGATTCCACTGTTGCCAACACAAAACATACTCCTAATGACCGTGTAAACTCTCAGAAAATGATATTTTTGCAGTGGGTAATGAAAGAATGGCTTTAGATGAAGACCTGACCAATTTAATTCTCATATTTGGACACCTTTAGTCGACATCTCCATGGAGACGAGGTGGAGGTGTCTCGCTCCCAGTAAAGTTAGTTCTGTGGAAAGGTGAGACACTCACAGCAAACACACATGTTCGTTTGTATTTTTCAACAACAAAAATATCTATCTCGATAAAATAAATGCTTGTATATAATTCTATTTATTGGGTGAAATGTTACGCGATGTGGCTTTAAAAGGAACAGGCCACCATTTTACATACTGAGATATGTTCTTACCTGAGCGTAGACGAGTTGATACGTACCTGTCTGGTCTTTGTGCGTGTGCACAGTCACGCAAAACGACCAAAGATGTTGTTAGCATTTGGCCTCTCCCAGTATATTCCTATAGCTCCAAACGTCTAATCAACTCGTCTACGCTCAGGTAAGAACATATCACAGTATGGAAAAATGGTGGCCTGTTCCTTTAAGTTAAAAGCATGAATTGAAGTTAAAAGGATGAACTAAATCAAAATAGTCTGAGACCTGCAATTTTCACACCAGTTGAAAAATGAGAAGCTTAGTTTAGCTTTTGGTTGAAATGAAGGGCCTCTGTTTATGTGTTTGGAGGCATTTTTATCTTGCACTCTATTTTTCAGGAACAGTTATACACCATTTGTTACATTTTGTTGTGGGCACATGACTCTTTCTATTTGCACATTGTGTGGGAAACATATTACACATCATAATTACTTACAGTTTCACGTATCGGTAAGGCTGTCACGATAATTACTATATCAACTTATTGTTCAATAAATAACAGATACACAATACATTTTTGGTTTTGTTATTCCCCCTATTTTTTCTTTGTAAAACTTTGATTACTAACTGAAGCAAATTGTGTTCCATTATATTTCATGTTTATTGCAGCTTGTGTGGCATTTTCGGATTTGATTATGCACTTTTAGAACAAAGGTTTACTGTCATTTTTATGCCTGAGAGTTGACAGTATCTAGTATCGTTAGAGTCAATAATATTGTTTATCGCGATACTTTCCTGCCTCAATACATCGACCTTCACATTTGTTATTATGACAGGCCGACGTATCGGATTGTGACAAAAGTATCGTCCAAGCCCTGGTGGATATAAAAGAATTTGAAGGAAGAGATTCCATAAACTTGTCATTTACATTAGAAAGTACAGTTGCTGGTTTTGCACCCAGACAGTATCTGCAGCAATCACACATCACTGTATTATAGTAACAGTTTGCCCTTTAAGGATTTGTACAGAAATCCAGTGATTATACTATGATTTCGTGCAAAGGGCAAAGCCAGTCCAGCAGAACTCTCAGATGTGCGTGTATTATCTATAATGACCTGAAAGTGCAGGTTTAGAGCGACAGCGAGTTTGAGCTCAAAGTGAAAGTGTTGGCCTCATTAAAGGGTTCCTTCAGATTTAATGAGGTGCGGTTGTTCTAGGTGCTAACCCGTGACCAGGATGTAGATACAGAGGTTGAGGCAAGACTCACTGTAGTCAATTATATCTGCGTTATGAGTTCTGTCTTCTTTTGACATATTGCTTCGTCTTGTAATGCGGTGACAGACACACAAGGCCAAATTCTCTAACTCGTGGTTGGCAGAAATTTCTTGTAAATGTAGGATGGTCTACACTTGCCCTCTGCCTGAAATTGACACTTTTTATTCAATTTCATGGCTTTAACTCATTCTTTTAAATGCTACAAACACACGCACAATGAAACTCAACAATGCATTCATAATTTCTCAAGATTCGTATCCATCCACTCCAGAAAATGCAAGATATTCAAAAGTAAATAATGTGTGTTTTTCGGACTACATATTTTCTATTTTTGACAAAGTTATTATAGTCTCTTCTGGTGAATTCAGGATGTTTGTGATGGTCATCGTCTCACCGTGACGTTGGACAGAATGGTGGGCCCCACAAAGTTTCCGTTTTCGAATCCCTTCACGTGGACTTTCCTCCCGTCCAGCAGCAGCCGAGCGCCCTCCTCCTCTCCGCTCTGGATCAGCGACACCACCCGCGCCTTGGCCTCAGGAGAAATCAGGGGTCCCACATCTGCTCCGGGCTGGTCCCCTGAAGGTAAATGTATCGAGGCGCTCGGTAAATCAGGCTTAAGAATATGAGCGATGACAAATAACAGCCAGTCAAGCTCGTCTTGCCATCTTATTTCTTTTATCAGTTAACTTATTGACTGACTGAACGAAAGGCTTGGTCTCGTTTATCATAAAAATTTCAAATGAAAGATTGTTTATCCTTGTAATTATCATGAAATATCATTAAAAAGTTTAATTATTACCCAAAAAAATTGTTCTTAGAAGATCATGTATTTCCCCCCAATATTCAGTATAACAATTAAATGTTATTCTTTTTAAAGAGGGGGTATTATGCTTTTTTCAATCACATAGCATCAGTCTATAGCATACTACAATGATGACGTAACCTTCTGTTGGTCTGTATATGCAGTAAATTAAAATAACTGCCTTGAATAAAATTGCTCTCTCAAAATGGCTGTACTGAACGTCTTGAAATAGGCCTCTGTCTCTTTAAGAAGCTTTCCGACACGCCCCCTTCAGCACACTGCTGTGGCATCTAAACAACACTACTGTGCGGGGAGGGGGCTCTGCTGAGCTGAGGAGCAGTGGTTGGTGGCTTGGCTGGTGACGAAAGGTCCAGAGGCGTCTCCAGGAGGTGGGGGCGTTCCTAGGAGGACTGAGGCATAGCTACACCTAAAATGGCTGCCGTCTAAGTTTTTACTGATTACTCAAAAATATGTGAATGAGCCAAGGCAACACTCCAGGCATGTGTTTAATGAGGGAATGACATAATAACATGATATAAAGCTTGAAAAAGTCGATTTTACATAATACCCCCCTTTAATAGATAAGTCCATGTTGGTGATTAAATCGATTAACCACTTAATATCATGAACATCCCTATTCTGCAACTCCAAGGTTGTGGTTGACGAAAACAAGGATGAAAATGCAACTAAGGAGCGACAAATACTTGGCAAAAAAGCAATAACAAGTGACAAAAATATGTGATAAAAACCCAATAAAAAAGCGATGGAAAAATAATGTAAAAAAGTGAAGTTTTGTAGGTCTTAGCTTTCAAATGAGGCGTCACACTGGTGTATAGTCCGTGACCTTACGTATTTGGGTAAATCTGAACTGAAGAAGATGCACTCGGTTAAGGCGGGGGTTAAGAGGGTAGAACAATGGAAGTGAAAGGCAAAAGGCGGAGGCAATTTGATCCACTGCATGATCAAAACAAGTGAAAGGGAATAATATTATACGCTGTAAAAACCAAAGCGTCCGAATCACTGAAGCCGCTGTACCTGCATTGACTCGGAGAGACTTGGATCGCTCCACGAGTTCGGGCAGCCACTCGCGAGACTCGCCCACGAAGATGGCCGTGGAGAGGGCCATGCAGCGCTGCCCGGCCGCCCCGAACGCCGCCCCCACCAGCTGGTTAAGCGTGTTCTCTTTGTTGGCATCGGGCATCACCACGCCATGGTTCTTGGCTCCCTGAAAGAACATTGTAAAAGTCTACATTAGAGCTATAACCTTAAATCGAAATTGCAATTTAAATGCAAGCTGGAGAGGGTTAACACAAAATGGAATAAAAGCTAGTGAGAAAATACTACCATGTTGGATTGCACCCTCTTGCCGTTCTTGGACCCGCGTTCGTAAATGTACTCCCCAGCCTGGTTCGAGCCCACAAAGCTGATGGCGCGGATCGCTGGGTGATCACAGATGAAATTCACAGCTACAAAGAGATGAGAACACACATCGTTTTAATTAAATGGAGAATCTACAAGCAAATGATAAGAAAGACAAGTAAAAATGACAAATAGAAAATCTACACTTGTTGGACCTGACACACATTACTACCATTAAAAAGGTGCATTATGCAACTTTGTATGCAAGTTGATATTTGTGCGTATTTGACCTTGTTGTGACCCAGCAGCTGTATGAGTGGTCAGCATGGCGCCTTTACTTTCCATCACAGCGGTCTCCAAGACGCTCCAGGACCAATTGTTTAGAAGGTTTTCACTGCTGACAGAGCCCGTCACCAGAAAAACCAACAAAACAATAGATCCTGGTGCACTGTAAAGACCACCTCGATGAAAAGCAAAGGTGCCATGCTAAACACTCATACAGCCGCTGGGTCACTACAAGGTCAAAAACGCACAAATATCAACTTTTTTTCCGCATTAAAAGTTGCATAATGCACCTTTAATGTCAAATCCAACTGACAATCATGGCAGTGTGATTGAATAACACCACTTTAACATATTGAAGCAGGTTAAACTTTCAGCAGACGACGATATAGTTATCAAAAAAGTATTGTTCAGGTTTCGGTATCATAAACCAAGTATCGTTAAAAGTACTGGTATAAAAAACAATGCAACATTACGATACCGAGCCCTATTTATGGCCAATTATCAGCAACTATGGTACTTTGATAATCATTTAATTATCACAAAATGGTAATATTTCTATAATTATAGCAGTTACGTTTATTTAAAAGAAACACTTTGCCTTGTGTATGAATTGTGCTGTACAAATAAACTTGCCTTAATAAAAACAAAGGATCATAACATATCATTCCTACGTAATATGAAAATCATTTATTTCCTACATTACATCTTTGTCACATCAGATATTCAAGGTCCCTTGATGCATAGGTTTAGCTCCATAGTCCCATTCATTACTCGCTGCATACATTATGGAAATGAGCCTCTGCACAGCGCTGGGGGTTTATTTAAAGTGACTGTATCGCGCTTAGATCTATGGCCCTATTTCATCACACACTCTGATGATTAGGTGCTTGTGTAAGAACATCCACTCGCTGGCAACACTGGATTAAGTACGCACGCACGCTTATTAACTTTGATACATTTTTGTTTTTATGAGCCGAACATTACAAAATAAAACAGCAAAATCATAATATAAAAGTCACTCGCATCATAGCGCTTCTTTAGGTCTGTAAACAATGGTAGTAAAATCAAGTTGTTTCCACAGTGTGAACTGAAAATTCAGCAACTACCTCTGTTAAGTTCATACTTCAGATGAAATTGATTAATGTAGATTTGATCTTTTGGGATCAAGATGGGCCAAGAATTCCTACAAGTTGATAGTATCACATCAAACCACACATGATTGATTGATTGATTATATGTATATGTATTTGTATAAACACAGTACAATGCAAATTTCATGATAAAATCTTGTTTTATAGATATTACATTTTATATGACAGTACTGTCTGTCAGCTGAGCCTGAGCTGAGCCATATCAGTTAACATTCTTAATAAAATTTCATATAATTTCTTTATCCATTAACCGATGAAGATGAAATGTTACATACTGCATCAGGTTGGTGAAGTCTATATACAGTGTGAATTATTTCAGAAAATCTGGTATAATTTTGAAGATTATCACAATTGAGCTGAATATCAGCCAGTTCAGTTATGGCGGCCATCTTGTTTCCACCATGAAAAAAGTTCCATCATTTGTTTATTTTTAAACCTATAAATCCAAGATTTCCTGTGAGGTGATATAACGTCAAAACACACATACAATGCAAATTGCATGAGAAAAGATTGTGTCACTTTTCATCACTTTTCTGTTGCTCTTTTGTTGCTTTTATATAGAAGATATTTAATTTTATCGGACAGATAGTATGGCTGAAAATGCGACTTTTCGGTAAACATTCTCGTCTTAATCTCTTCAATAAAAACAAAGGCGATATGGGAGTGGCATGTATGGACATTCAAGATATTAATATCAAAAGCAAGATATAAATTATATAGATTCTCATCATTAAACTGCACTCTTTTTTTATAAACGCATTATTTTTCTGAAAAATGCTCAGTTTTCACCGACTCCATAGTTATATCGTATTGTATCGATATCGAGATATCTGGCATGAGTATCGAGATATTAAATTTTGTCCACATCGTTCAGCCCCATTTCCTACATCTTACATCAGCATAAAAACATGGTTGCCAGCCCCTAACAATCTGGAACCACAAAAGTGAAAATGTCAGATTTTCCTACTAGATTACAGGCCTCGTTCCAGCATTACAAAAATTACTGATTTTGCTCAAAGAAAATTACTTTTAATGGAGTTTATGAACCATTATAATTTAGACTTATGTTTTAGCTTCATAATCCAGCTGTGTATTAAATAAGCCAACCCAGAGCAGTTTCCTTCACAGTGAGTTGATGATGCACTTAAATGAAAGCTGCTCCTCTCACCTGCGTGCTGCCCGTGGATGATGTTGAGGGTCCCGTCTGGCGCGCCTGCATCCTGGAGCAGTTTGGCCAGGAGCATGGTGCACCCGGGGACCCGCTCCGAAGGCTTCATCAGGTAAGTGTTGCCGCACACCATTCCGATCGGGAACATCCACAGGGGGATCATGGCCGGGAAGTTGAAGGGCGCGATGCCGGCGCACACACCAATGGGCAGCCGGTACGTGTGAGTGTCCATGTCTTTGGTAATGGAGGGTAGCGTCTCCCCGAGCATCAGGGAGGTGATGCTGCAGGCGTGCTCAACCACCTCTGAAATGGGAACAAGAGATGAGCATCAGGGTACACTGCAGAGCCATTCGGTAAAGCTGAGCTGAGCTATTTCGTGAATGTTAGTGTTGAAATTGTAATAAGATTTGCTCTTTCTTTGTCAATCAAGTTTAAAGTGCACTATTAAAACGCTCAGGGGAATGAACTTTGGGGAAAAGCCTGCAAAGAGAACAACTAAAGCGACACAAGAATTACAGTGTGTCGAGAAAGGAAATACAGGGTTAGACGTTTTTCTGTGCAATAAGACCCAAAGGAGGCAGAAACATTAAGTCCTCTTCGGAGAGCCTTTGCAGTTTTAATAAACTGACATTTATATTGCAGCCCTAATTGGTACTTTCGGCCAAAAAGATCAGAAATCATGAGAAAATTACCAGGTAGTGCAAAACTTTGGTCTTTTGCTTGGAATGTTACATCATTGGGCTAAAATGTCTCTAAAACTTGAACATTCAGACAGCTAGTATTCTACATTTACTGTGTTAGTATGTGCTATTGAACAGGTGTAGGGTTGAGGAATGTGCCTTTGCCGTTCAGGCTGAAGTCACATCGCAAAAGATCGGATACTAGGGATACAACAATATGTACGTTTTTTGATATGAAGGTCAAGATTTTGATGAATACAATTTCTTTTTTGTTTCTTCTTTCAGATAAAGTGTTTAGCTCTTATAGACGTTCGAAAAGAGAAACATCTGAAAATACTATTAGCTGCAAATCTACAATCTTCCATTGATTCTTATTGAACACATTTGCATATTGAATTGAAGAGGCCGTATTGAACAATTCAATATACCGTATTTTTCGGACTATAAGTCGCACCAGCCAAAAAATGCATAATGAAGAAGAAAAAAACATATTAGTCGCTCCAGAGTATAAGTCGCACCAGCCTTGACAACTACCTGGGCAGTGAGGAGTAACTGCACCGTTTACAAGCCTCTCCCGGCATCACATTATTCAAGCAACCATTTGCAAAGAGTAACCTCTGCTTTTCAACAGTCCCTTACAAGTTTCTCACTCACTCCAAACTTTACCGTTTTTATTTTCAGTGGTACAGTAAGTAAGTTCGTGCTTATTTATTTGTCATTGTACAACGGTGCAGGAGTGACAGATATTGATACACAAGCCTAGAGCGCCCTCTAGCAGCTCTCAGTGTGAAAGTAACACAATGTGAAATTATATATTTTGATATACAAGTCGCACCCTCAGCCAAACTATGAAAAAAAGTGCGACTTATAGTCCGGAAAATACGGTAATATTGAGAATTGTTGCAAGGCAAGGCAAGGCAAGTTTATTTGTAGAGCACAATTCATACACAAGGCAATTCAAAGTGCTTCACAGTTGCAGAAAGAGAAATTACAAGAAAACATATAAAATCAATCAATAAAACATCAACATAAAGTTAATCAATGACAGTAAAAGGCAAGAGTGCAGATAAAATACTTTCAGTTTTCATATGCACGGGTAAAAAGAGCTGTTTTCAGCCTGGATTTGAACATTGTCAGAGTTGAGGCCTGTCTCACATCCTCATGAAGACTGTTCCAGATTTTAGCTGCATGAAACTGAAACGCAGCCTCACCGTGTTTATTATTGACTCTGGGAACCACCAGGAGACCCCTCCCTGAAGTTCTCAGGGCCCGAGATGGTTCATACGGCTCTAACATGTCAAAGATGTACTTTGGTGCTAAACCATGAAAAGACTTGTACACAAGCAGAGCTGTTTTAAATTCTATTCTCTGAGTGACAGGAAGCCAGTGCAGAGACCGGAGCACTGGACTAATGTGGTCGTATTTCCTTGTTCTTGTCAGGACTCGAGCAGCAGCGTTCTGGATGTTCTGCAGCTCTAACAGCTCGTTTAGAAAGGCCAGTGAGCAGGCCGTTACAGTAGTCTAACCTGCTGGAGACAAATGCATGGATGAGTCTCTCTAAGTCTGGTTTTGACACTATTTCTCTGATCTTAGCAATGTTTTTCAGATGGTAAAAAGCTGATGACGTTATTGCTTTGATGTGGCTGTTTAAGTTCAGGTCTGAGTCCATGATTACTCCTAGATTTCTAACCTGATTTTTTGGTTTCAGAGCGAGAGACTCAAGGTGACTGATAACACTTTGTCTTTGTGTCTGTGGGCCAAAGACAATGATCTCAGTTTTGTCTGAGTTTAGTTGGAGAAAGTTGTTTTGCATCCACAAACTGATCTGTTCGATGCAGTGACAGAGAGTATCTACAGGCCCATGTTCACCTGCCGTCAGTGACACGTAGATCTGAGTGTCATCTGCGTAGTTGTGGTACGACACATTGTTGCTGTTTATTAGCTGACCCAATGGAAGCATGTACAAGTTGAATAAGAGGGGTCCCAAGATTGACCCCTGGGGGACTCCACAAGTCATGGAAATTTTGTCTGAGACACAGTTGCCAATTTCGACAAAGTACGTCCTATCCTCGAGATAGGACTTGAACCAGTTTACAGCAGTACCAGAGATTCCCACCCAGTTTTCTAACCTGTGAAGTAAGATCCCGTGGTCCACTGTGTCAAAGGCAGCGCTCAGGTCCAGCAGAACTAAAACTGAGACCTTACCTGCGTTTGTGTTCATACGAATATCATTTGTCACCTTGATCAGATCTGTCTCAGTGCTGTGGTGGGGCCTAAATCCTGACTGGAAAGTATCAAACACATTGTTAGATAGGAGAAAGTAAGTGAGCTGTTGATATATTACTTTCTCTAGGACTTTTCCTAAGAACGGTAGGTTTGATATGGGCCGGTAGTTGTTCAGTACCTTGGGATCAAGGCTGCTCTTCTTTAGAAGAGGCTTAATGACTGCGGTTTTCAAGGCCTTTGGAAATGCTCCAGTCTCAAATGAGATGTTAACTAACTGAACAAGTTGTGGTAACAAGCTGGTCAGCACAGACTTCAGAAATCTAGTGGGTAATTCATCAAGGCAGCATGTACATGAACTCAGACCGGAGATAACCTCTTCGATTGTTTTGTCAGTAACAGGAGTGAAATGTGTCAGCTCAAGGTGTCTAGTTGGTGGCAGGGTTGCTATTTGTGTTGTGGAAATTATGGCATTTTTAATGCCTTGGACTTTGTCATGAAAAAATATTGCAAACTCATTGCACTTAGATGTAGAGATTAGTTCTAAGGGCAGTGAAACTGGAGGGTTAGTTAATCTGTTTACTGTGGAAAACAGAACACGAGGATTGTTTCTGCAGTTTGCGATGATTTTAGAGAAGTATTTCTCCCTTTCTCCACGCAAAATCTGGTTGAACTCACAAAGCACTTCTTTGTATATCTCAAAATGAACCTGGAGCTTTGACTTGCGCCATTTCCTTTCGGCTTTTCGGCACTCCCTTTTCTGTGCCCTGACCGAATCTTCACTTCTCCAAGGTGCCTTTTGTCTATTGTTAACCATTTTAACCTTGACAGGAGCAATAGTATCCAAAACATTTAAGACGCTTGATGTATAAGAGTCCAACAGATTATCAACATTTGAACATGGAGGATTTTCAAATCTGATCATTTCCATAAACTGTGTCCCTGTTTTATCATTTGTGTGTCTTCTTTGAATAACTCCAGGCCCAACCACTGGTTTTGGTGTAACAGACAGGTCAAAAAAGACACAAAAATGATCAGATAAAGCAGCATCAACAACATTCACATTTGATATATTAACACCTTTTGTAATAATTAGATCTAGAGTGTGACCTTTGTTGTGAGTCGCCTCACTCACGTGCTGAGTTAAACCAAACATTTCAAGAACAGCATTAAGTTCTTTTGCATGCCTGTCATTGGTCACATCCACATGCACATTAAAATCACCTGAAATGACTAAACAATCAAAATCAGTGCATATAAATGAAAGTAATTCAGTGAAGTCTTCGATAAAACAATTCTGTGGTGGTTTGTAAATAGTCATATAAAGAATGGAAGATTGTTTTATCTCCATTTTGAAAGACACATACTCAAATGATACAAAACCCCAAATGACAATTTGTGGATGACTATATTGTCCCTGAATATTGCACAGACACCCCCGCCCCTCTGATTTTGGCGTGTTTCAGACACAAAATTGAAATTTGATGGACTACACTCAATCAAAACTGCGTTACCAGTGTTTTTGTCAAGCCATGTTTCAGTTAAAAACATAAAATCTAGATTATAAGAAGAAATAAAACTATTTATTAAAAAGGACTTGTTTTTTAACGATCTGGCATTGAGTACAGCATGTTTGAGATTTGTCTGTGTTTGAGTGGATGGAATCTTTTTGCAAGGGATATGGATTAGAGTTCTTTGATTGGACGGTCTGACTGTCCCTCTCTTATCTAATCTATGTTGTTTGACTGTACTAATTGTTTCAGAAGAACACACTCCCGCTATGGACCTCTGGTTGGTTTTGAGTTTGCTATGCATGGTAGCAACGCAGAGGCCCTTAATGTCCTAGACAGCAGCAGTGAAGCTGCTGGAAATCGGAGGTGGGGGAGGGGCATGATGCTTCTTCGGGGATGAAAGCCTTGGTCTTGACATGACTGGAGTGCGGGGAGTCATTTGAATCCCTTGTTTTATCAAGGCTTCAAAATGGCTGGGAAATCCCATAGGTGACTTTGGTGATGGGAATGATTCAGAAAAATCTCTGGAGGGTGTAGATGTACCAGTCGGGCTCAAGGCCTGTGGTGGAGTTGATGAAAGTGGTCCTTCGGCTGAATCATTTACTATAGATGCAGGTGGTGCTGAAGCTGAGCTTTTCCCCGGAGATGCAGATGCAGGTGGCGCCGCTGCTATGGTTGAGATGTTTTCCGGTGCAGCTAATTCCTTAACTGTGGCTGGATCCTTAACTGTGGCTGAGTCCATTACTGTAGGTGCAGATGATGCAGCTGCGACTGAATCTTTTATTGGGGATGCAGGCGAAACCTTTGCTGGTGAGCCAGGAGCTCTTCTCATGCTCCTCTCTGCTCTCTCTTGTTGCTCAGGCCTCCACTGATTTTGCAGAGCATGGAGGAGATTTTCCGTCAGTCGTCTCACTCCACCTCTGCTCAAATGTGGTCCATTTCCTTTAAACAGATCGTCGCGTTTCCAGAAAAGATAAAAGTTCTCTATGAAATACAGTCCTCTCGACTCACACACTTTTGACAGCCATGTATTCAACTGAAACAGCCGGGAGAATTTGTTGCATCCCTATTGGATTCGTATCAGATTTAGGACGATATATTGGAGCAGGAAGCCACAATATATCACGAAATCACTAAAGTCTTCCTAAAGCCTAAAACATTTTTTATTTCAAACATTTGATTGAAAACAAATTACTTTCGATTTGTGTTTTAATTGCATTGGAACATACAGTGTTGAAACGGTTTAGTAAAATATTGCAATATTGCACATCTGTATCACATATCCTGGGCACCATTAAACGATGCCAGTATGGTATTGGGGGGAAATAGTTTAGGTACAACTGGTATCGAAAAAAATAAAAGTATCGAAAGCAGGTACCGAAAAACTATATCTTTAGAGACCAAGTTATGATGACTGTTGGACCAAAAAAAAGTATCGGTATCAAAAAATGATATAATGGTACGCAGCCCTAATCGCATATCCCAAGTCTTTTCGATATCGTGCAGCTCTACCACATCTGGAGGTGAGCTGCTTATAAAAACATCTCATCTGTGTTGTTTGGACTGTAACCAGTTTCCTACATCACCACTAACTTGAACCGAGTTTTAAATTTCCCTAATACAATGACTTCCCTAGTTCTTGTTCCACACTTTTCACAACAAATTCTGTGCACTTCTACCACCCAAAGTTGTAATAAACCTTCAAGCACCATTGGTTTAATTTGTGCAGCGCTGGCAGTCCACCCACAGGTGAACGGAGCTTTTCAGATGAGAGCTCACAGAAATGAGTTTGGCAGAAGAATCTGGACGCGACACACGTCTGGGCTGAACAAAAAAGGAAGAAAGGGAAACGAAGAGACTCCTTTCCCAATGAAAAAACCTTTATTGATAATTAAGTGCATGTTTTAGCACATTTAGCAAGTAGACGGCCACAGATATCAAATTTCTGCACTAATAAGAAGAAAGTAAGTACATCTCATCAGCCTTGGAAAGTAGAACGAGATATTTAAAAGCAACAGGCAACTTTCTCAAACAACTGAATGCTTTTTACTTACATTTCAGACCTTGATTTTGGCACAATTCGTTTTATGAATTTTCCCCCCGCATTTTAATAACCCGCAGACCCCCGGCTAGAGAATGTCAGGCCAAATCAGCATAATCCACTGACTCCCCACATGATTTTATGAACTATGGCTGCGCAAAACAAAAAACACCTGCTATAAAATTATAATATTTTTTTTAAAAATGAATACAAGCCATATACAAGGAAAGCACATATGGAGAGGTATGTTTTGTCCTTTTCATGGCATTTGTATAATGTTTAGGATACCTTATCTTTACCATTAACATATTATGAGGTGATGTTTAGTGGCCATTGGATGTGTAACTGACCCACAAAAAGCAGAAACCTATATGCTAATTTGTATCTCAAGTAAAATCTCAGAAGGCCTGTACATTCATTAATGATTTCTAACCAAGCTTTGACCTATATGTGGTCGATTGGTTGACAACAGCTGAAAACATAATTTGCCATGTTTGACGGCTAATGCTAACGGCTATAGGAAAAATACATGGAGCAGGCCAAGGACTCTGAAAAGTCTCCCTGACTAGCCTACTTACTAACTGTCCACATATGTGCGACACGGTAGCTGAGCGGTTAGCGCTCGTGCTTCACAACTAGAAGGTCCCCGGTTCGATTCCCACCCCTGGACGGGGCCCTTCTGTGTGGGGTTCGCATGTTCTCCCTGTGTTTGCGAAGGTGTTTCTGACCACCAGCCTGGCACCACCCCTCCACACACAGTGGTGTCGAGGGGTGTGTTAAATGCAGTATAATGACAAATAAAGCTACAAACACGTTAGAATCGAACACACTTCTTTTCATTTCTATGCTACAACCCACGTCGCGTTAACTTTTCACTCAATGAATTGAATAATAAACAAGCAAACAACCAAAGCGTCTCTTAAGACCTGATGTAACTTCACTGAAAGCGGGACGTCTCCAGCTCGTTTCTATGGAGACGTTAAATAAAGGCAGCCAGTTTTGATATTCAAATAGGCGATGTCCTCAAGCAAATCCATTCTTTTTATTACCCACAGCAAAATATAATTTTCTGAGTCTAGCTGGTCATTAGGAGCATGTTTTGCATTGATGGCAACAGGACAATCCAAGATGTTAGGCAGTGTGTCTTTAAAGGAGGATCCACAGGCCACATAGTTTAGTTTATGTAAAACATGTTTATTCAGTTCGGGCTGTTGTTACTCTCGTCTCCCCATCTTTCGATTGAGACAAAAATCGTCCCGTCCTGATTTAGAAACTACTGTAACCTGTAACAAGGGAGTTACACACCAAAGCGGATAACATCTACGGCCTGAAGCACTTTATCCACGTTACAACCCCTTTATCCATCAGAGTGTCGTCAAATAGATCCTGGTACTATATCCCCAACAGTAAAAATGATATGATGCTACATAACCCTGTGTCTACGCCGCCTCGTAAAGAGCAGCCAGGCGTCCCCCCCGTTACGTTGTACTCACGCAGTCCTCTGAACACGTCCCCTTCTGCGTCTGCCAGAGTCTTGCCCTGCTCCAGCGTGATCAGCCTCGCCAGCTCTTTCTGGAACACAAAGGATGACTCTGAAAGCCACATTATTTCCCTTTGTATTGATACACCTTATCATTCGTTATTCATTCTATTGGAGTTACACATTACGAGAGCATGTTTGCAGAGGTTTCATAATGAGACCTCATGGGGACACGGGGACATTATACGACTAAAGTAATTGCAGGAAAGACCCAGCGGATTGCAGCGAAGTTTTTGAACGCAAAACTAACTGTAATCACCGTACACCTCGGAGGAAAACTAATGCGATATTTTCCCCAAAACAAAGTACTTACGATGTTGTCTTTGATGAGTTGCTGGTAGCGGAGGAAGACCTGCTGTCGGCTGAGGATGGACGTCTCAGACCAGGAGGAGAAGGCTCTGGAGCAGGAGTCCACAGCCGCCAGCATCTCCTCCTGAGTGGCTTTGGGAACACGACCGATGACCTCATTTGTGGCCTGGGGAGTCAATAACGAGAGAGTGATTAAAGCAAACATTACTCTTGAGATTTCACCTTTATTTTAATTTAGACAAGCGCCAAACCTCAGAGGCAAACTCATGCATTCATATCTACCACCAGAGAATAAGCGCATGTGGTACTTTTAAATGTGTGAATTGTCCTCATTGTAATAACGTCATTCAGACTAAGACCTTTTGGATCTGCTGCATAATGTGATTTTTCAACAAACTGATTTCATTAATTGCAAAGTATTTTTCTATGTTGGCTGTACAAAAAGGCGGCTGCGGGATCGCCTGGCAGAACACAAGCATGCGATTAGAGTTAAAGATAAACTGTCTCAATGGGTGTCTCATAGTGTTGTCTACTGGTCCCTGACATTATAGCGCAAACATGTGTAAAATCCTAACTTTGGCCTGAAAATGAATGGGTTGCGCCCCCTTCAGGGTTAACTCTGCTACCAAATTAGAATTTCCTGATTGACTGGAGACGTGTCCAGGGCCTCCACAGAACGTCATAAGCCGCACCAGCTCCACACATCGTCATCAGGTGCTGCCCATTGTCCTGCCCCTGTACCTGTGGTTTATAACCAAGTCCCTCCCACGTAATCGGTCTGCTGTGATTGTGCCAATGCAAAGGCCCACACACTCACCCCCCGCATGTCACCCCCAAACTTCAGAGACCGCCTCTTTCACGGCAATTTCTGACTTTTGTTTGTGGGTGGGGAAAGGCTTTGGCACGCCCGTTTAGGTACTCTTTAACAATCAGGATTACCCAATGGCGAGGCATTTCAATCATAATGCCAATGACTCTTTGCTGTGTATTGAAGGTTTTGAACATGTTAAACCACTGACAAGGGGTGCTGATTATTAAAGCTTAAATCAAAGTGAGGCTTACTGGATTCATAATTTGAAAGCATGCAAACATCTGGGTCTGAACAAGGAGTTTGATTCATCTTCCGTGTAATAAGTTTTGCATTTGTACTTCTTTTTTATGGTGGTTCTGTTTTTGTAGTTTTCACACACCTGTATTATGGGCCAACCAAACCTGTTCATTTTATGTTAAGTCTTGGTGAAGACTTGTTGGTCAAAACATGTTGGCTTGGTCATCTAAATAAAGGCGTTTTAAGTACTTCGTTGTGCAGTTCATATTGCAGCATGGTAGTACAACGGTTAGCGCTCGTGCTTCACAGCAAGTTTTTTTAATTAATTAATTCATTTATTTTCATTCAAAAAGTGACATCATGCAATCGCTACAAGAACGCCAAGCCAATACAGTATGAATGAAATGGAGCAGAGGAGAAGAACAAGTCTTATAATATGGTAAGCAAGTAGGTCCGGGTTCGAATCCCACCAGGGACGGTGTGGAGTTTGCATGTCCTTCCCGTGTCTGAGTAGGTTTCCTCCGGGTACTACGGTTTCCCCTACCACTAAAAACATGTACAATAGGCCAGGATGAATGAGAGTGTGTTTGAGAGTGCGCAAGGCTACAATCCGGTGTGGCTTGTTCACCAACATGCACTGTCCCTACCAAATAAACCAATATTGGTTTAGAGTGCCTGGGTTTGCTGCTTTTTTGCAAGTTTTTTTCCCAATAGCAGCCATACAAACTTTTGGAATACATTGGGACACCTATTGTGTTTTCTACAAATTGATATCATTAAAGGAATAGGCCACCGTTTTTACCTTAGCCGTCCATGCAGTAATATCGTCGAGGTACTCCAGGTGTCATTACGCCTCACAATATAGTGACTAGAGGTGCACCGATCAGGATTTTTGTAACGATCACCGATCACTAAAATTTTGATCAGTCGATACCGATCAGATCACATGTTTTTTATTGATTATTATGATTCATAATTTAAAAGTAACAAATACTGGGCTTTTCTAAATGTGAAGTGTTTTATTGGGTGAATTTATTTTAATTATTTTAATATTGTATACTAGCTACAAATTTACATTGTCCTGTTTAACCTCCAACTTTATTATTATGTTATTATTTCTGATAGTATTAGGCTATTGGTTTATTGCATATTATTTAATAACTTTTACAGAATTTCCCTTATGGTCCAATAAAGGTAATCTTTTTTTATAGTTTATAGTAAACTATTTTTTATAGTGCGTGTTATTTCGGCCAATCAAATCCCTGTCTTACTTTGTGACACTAAGCCTAAACACGGTAGAATTAGGAGCATCATTTTGGTTTTGCAGTATCACTGGACAATATTTGAAGAAAGAGGAAAAAAAAACTTCCACAAGGAGACATGAGGTGCCAAACACATACGCATTTTACTTTCTCTTTTGACTAGCAGCCATAGTGACACTTCAGCACTAAAGAGCACATTTTCTAAGCTAAATAAGACAGGACAATGACCCTTCTCTCTGATTGTAGTTTCACATGCGTTTCAGATAGCACGGTTTTGTGATAAATATCCCGTTTGTGTCACCTACGGAGAGCGCATGTGAAGTCATGCAATAGTTGCAAATGTAAATAATGGCACATCGTCTCCTTTGCCTCCTGTTAGAAGTCCCATGATATTTTATGGTCACAAACCTTTATTATGCTTTTGTCTTAAAGCGTAGCGGTAGCGGGTTAGCTCTAGCTCCATGGTTGTTTTGTTTACTGCAGTCTGGAAACGAGGGTTACAGTCGGCCCTTAGAGAAGTACATCCAGAGCTGTTGTGTAGCCACGAATTACATTTAAAACTCGGTTTAGAGCGGCGCTATACTGCATAGTTTCACCAGTATATCTACTGTAAGAAAGTCTGTGAACTCTACCTTTGATCAGCCTGTCTGATCGCCACATTTCACCGATCACAAAAATTAGGCCGTGATCGGCCGATCATGATCAGTGACCAATCAGATCGGTGCACCTCTAATAGTGCCCCTTTTTATCCGCTTAGAAAACCGAAATGTTTTAAGTTTGTGTGACTATACTTGGATCGTGTAAAGGCTCACGTAACTGTATTTAAATGGGGAGAACGTGGAACAGCTTGGTAGCTTGAAACTTCACCCCAGTTTGGAGCTATACTTTTGCTTGGAGAAGCTAAATGCTAACAACATTTGCGTGACTGAGCGCACGCACAAAGACCAGACAGGTACGCATCAACTCATCTAAGCTAAGGTAAGAACATATCTCAGTATGTAAAAACGGTGGCCTATTCCTTTAAGTTTGGCTGTAGTAGGTCTCACAGCCTGTTAAACACGTGGAGTCACGTTTATGTAATGGTAAATAGTTGACAGGTTACTTTTAATCATTGGCTTGCTTTGGTTAGGACATGCAGTAAGGTTAGGGTTGCCAACTTTCTCTCAACCAAATACGGGACATTTTTTTGTTATTTTTAAAATTGCCAATACAAAACCATAACAACTAATCAACACTGCGTGAAAAAAGAATCTCAGATTATTATTATTTTTTGCATCTTGCATGGACACACTGATACAGTAAACTCTAGGTGGGGCTGTTACACAAGGTGTTCGTGTTTTTTTAATTTTTACTATCAGATCTACTAAACGCATTTGCCACCACTTGTCAGACTAAAAAGAAGCATGTAACCACATATCAGCAAATACCCACGGAACAAGCATTACAAACAACGCTTATTCCCAGAGCATCAGACCATCATTAAGGCAAAAGTTTACTCTATAGACAGCTGTCAAACAGCTCCAAAACACAGTGGCGCCACCAGGGGGTGGCCACCCCATTGGCCACCCCACTGGCCAGTGTTAATTGTAGTACTGTAGTATCAGTTATGAATGTTATTGGATCATTAGTAACATTAAATATAAAAAAACAAAACAAAGTATAGCAGTAGACGTTTCCTTAAGTCTTTCCGATACTTTTCTACAGGCCAGTTTACTACAACAGTAAATACAATTGTGAAATTATGGCTGATAGTTTTGGTTTGCCACCCCAAGATTTTAAGTGGCCCCATCTGGCCACCCCTATGAACAATTTCTGAAGGCGCCACTGCCAAAACATAATTTAAACAGCAGACTATGAAACAGCAGATTACCTACAAGTGCATTCACCCAAATGATATGAGAGCATAAAGGAGTCGTTTATATACTGACTTTTGCTAAAGTTAACAACAGCGCTGAACCCGGACAGATGTGAACCCTGGTGTAAACATGGACTCACCCGCGTTGAGGAACATCGCGTCCTCCTTAGGTACATAAATGCACGGCGAGTAGTCGTCCAAAAACCGAAGAATATCCGAGTATTCCACCGGTATTAGCTAGTTCTTCATAGTGTTTACAGAGACCGCATGTGAAACTTTCAACACTCAATATAAGGGACAAAAGACATCCCGTACGGGACAATCCTATTTAGATAAATATACGGGATGTCCCGGCTAATACGGGACAGTTGGCAACCCTAAGTAAGGTAAACAAATTAGGTGTGTGTTAACGGTCAAGTTATTCATTAAGAATGTTTGCTTATTTACATGGTTCATCATATACTATCAGTAGTTAGCAGCACTAGCAGTAGCAAAGGTATTTTTTATAATAATAACACTTACCGGATTGGGAATATCAATCCATTCTGTTGTGTTAGAGTCGACAAATTTGCCATCGATGAATAGCTTTGTGGTGGGCTGAACAAGAAACAAACAAGAAAATAATAAATGATAGATATCCTTTCATTCCATATTCAGAGGTGGGTAGTTCATACAGTACTTTTTACTTCTACTTGTGTAATATTAAAATTAACTATCCGTTTCTTACTTGAGTAAATCTTAAGTGACAAATCTTCATTTTGAGGCATCAATAACATGAATTTTGTAACAACAATTTATTTTGTATGTTTTTATGGTATTATTTTTGATAATACTGCAATTTTCACTTCATTCCATGCTTTGTTTCTCATACATTGGGCTAATGATGGTAAATGGTAAATGGTCTCAACTTATATAGCGCTTTTCCACCTACATTAGGCACTCAAAGCACTTTACAGCAAGGATCCACTCACCCATTCACTCTCTCATTCATACACCAATGTACGCAGACACTGGAGGCAACTAGGGTGAAGTGTCTTGCCCAAGCTGGGATTCAATCCCATGACCTTCCGATCACGAGACGACCCGCTCTACCACCTGCGCCACCGTCGCCCCTATGATGTGTATGTGAGAGTGAGTGGTTGGCAGCCTCGCTTCTGTCAGTCTATTCCAGGGCAGCTGTGGCTACTATGTGAAATAATCTATGCTCATAAATGCAAGTTATTTATATGTAATCTGGCCATACCCTCTGTAAAGAAAAACAAAACATTCAAGTACATAACAGGCTATAGAGTAAAATGTAAACCAACAAAAGTGGGATGGAATAGTTATTTTTAACTACAGTAAGTAGTTATGAAAGTGTGCAACTTTACCACTGAAGAGGAGGAGTAACACATGCGACCAAAGTGAACGGGAGCCTGCACGTAAAACAAAAACCGTTATTAAATGCATACTGCAGAAAGACACATCAATAGATTAAAAACATCAACCATTCATTTAGCAAGACTCTTGACTTGTTTTAGTAGCTTCTCTAACCAAAAGTACCTGTGCAGCAGCTCACTGGCAGCAATGTGTAACCTTGGCTTTTATTTTTCCCAACATTAAAATGAGCACTTTTAGAAACGCTTATTAGATTAATGCCACATACCTTTTTGACCATAAGCGATCGAAGAAGGAGTGCTGCCATTGTGAAGACTCGTGTTTCTGTAACAAAACCACTCAAAACCTACAGGACAACTCCAGCTAGCATAAATGCTGTTGAAGACACGGGTTATGCTGAGTAGTGATATATAAATCAACAGTGGAATGCGTTCAACTAAATCTAGTGGATCCATTTTGTTTACAAATCAGCGGAGGGCCAGCGCTCACTTCCGGTAGATCGAGGCGGGTCCAACGGTAGCTTTAGCCAATCACGTTGCGTTTTCAGACAGCCGCCCAGAATTGAGAGGCGCTGATTGGCTGTTGCTACCATATGTTGCTATAAACACAAACCACATTTTCGTGTCGGTACTTCTTGAGAAAAAAGGCAACATTGACCTCACAATAGTCAACATTTTTGCCAGATTACTTACTAGGTAGAAGTATTTAGGTAATACAATGGCCTCGAACGTTATAGATTTGCAGGCTGTATCAACCAGAACGGCCGACTTTTACTACCTTCAGTGGAGTTGTCAAGACGTCGGGAGTTGGATCGAAGATTTAGGATTTCCACAATATAAAGTAAGTCACCAAATGTCAAAACCCATTTAATTACACCGTTTTTATAGATACATACTACATGTCTGTGTGTCTTGATCTTATGTTTATAACGTCAACAGGCGTGTTTTATTGAGAATTTCATCACAGGGAGGAAACTCGTCCATGTGAACCACAAAAACTTGCCCAAACTTGGAATCACAGACTTTGAACACATAAAGGTAATGATCAGTTATTGCTTATCATGTTTAAGGATATTTCACAATTTTATATACATCCATCCATCCGTTTTCTTCCGGTTTATCCGGAGCCAGGTCGTTGAGGCAGCAAACTGAGCAGACAAGCCAAGACCTCCCTGCTATATCACCCTTTTTTGGGCATTAACACGCCAGCTGAGAGACATTGTCCCTCTCTAATGCAGGGGTGTCCAAAGTGTTCTCATTGAGGGCCACATGATGTCTAAGTTTATGCACTGTGGAGGGCCAAATGTCGGTGGTCAGTGCAGTGAAACATTCACCCGGGTACATTTAAAAGAGGTTTAAACAGTGCCTCACACCTTAGGCTTGGAACCATAATGCCAGCGCTGTCCCACAATAAAGTGTTAGTTTTTGAATTTTTAAAGTAAAAAGTACTATCTCTGGAGATATGTGCCAATTCAACAAGAAGTCTGAGGACCACCAAAAATTGGTCTGAGGGCCATATTTGCCCCCCTGGCCCCACTTTTGGCACCCCTGCTCTAGTTGGTTTTCTCCAGGGCCTCTTCCCAATGAGACGTGCACCAAATTATCTTCATAGGGAGGCAATGCAGAAGCACCCAGAACAGGTGTCGACCTCAGATGCTCCTCTCGCAGCTCTACTCCGAACTCCTCCCAAGTTTGTGAATTCAAAATCAAATCTAATAAGAAAAGATGAGCCTTTATTGATCTTGCAGTGAAGAAGTTCACTTGTTACATCAGCTCTCAAGAAGCACAAGTTGTTTTGTAGAAGCCAATATCATAACAGCACTTGCCTCACAAGGTTGCACTCCTCACCCGTATGGAAGAAATTAATTTCGACTGCTTCTATCTAAGATTTTTCAGTCATGACTCAAATCTCATGACAATAAGCCATATAAGAGCAGACAAAAGAGCTGCAGGAAAACTCCATTAAATGCCTGGTCACTACTGGTATACAGTATAGTGTTTCCAGTATTTTACATTTTAGTCTCCATTAGTTTATCATGGAAAACAGATAGTACTGGAGTTATTAACAGCTAATGTCTATGGACAATGTTTTGAAGTACCCAGAAACATACGCAAGATCAAACATGCCTGTTCTTTCTTATCGTAGTCATTGTTTCATTTGCATAATATAAAACCAAGTCGATATTAAGGCCTGATGTGTTAATTGTGCCGATATGTGACGTTTTTTCAACCATATAGATTTAGCCTGTAATTATTACAGTGGGAGACATGCATTATGTGCTTTTACTTTTAGACACTGATTGATCCAATCCCATTTTAAAAGCCCTTGTTAAACTTGTCAGTTTTCTTCATTATCACTTACCAGGCACCTTAAATGACTCATACTGTTTCAATCTGAAACACCCATTCTCCCTCTTGACTGAAGGTTATTTGACATTGGCTAAAAGCATTTTAATTTACTCGAGCATTTTGCAAAGAAACCCTTTTTAGTAGCTTTGATGTCAGAAAAACAGCGACTGAAGTGCCAGGTAATTTGTCACAGTTTTAATCATTATTAGTGAAACAAATTTGTAATTTAGTAATTTACCAAACATGGGGATTTTGATTGTATTTAATGACACTGTGACGCAGTTTTAAAAAAAAGGCCTTTTCTTTCCCTTTATCTGAGTTTTATTCTGGTCCACCATTTACCCCCATGAACCTATTTGCATAATTTGTTAGTCCAAGATCTCGGGTCAAGAGCTGCCTAAAGCTTAAAGTAATTCTTGTTTACAACAAAATGCCATAACTATTAGGGAGGTCTGATTTTCTTTTAGGGTCAGGGTTTGTTATGGTGACACTGAATAGATTTACGAAACAGTCCTCATGTATGCATCATCATCAACTTATTTGTCGATGTCTCCTCTACAGGGTTAGCAGGTTTTATGTAATGAAACTACAGGGAGACGCATCTAGTTTCGCCGCAGAGGACAATATTCTACCTCACCATCTGCAGCTTTCTCAATTTGCTGATTGTAACCCTTAGAATTTCGTTTTGATTGCCTTCAATTTTGCAGCTCTACTGTGAAACCAAATTATCCTGTAATGTCTGGCATCTGTTGAATTTTGTCTGGTGCTCGATAAAAAACATTCTTTTCAGCGTGTGTGTGTGCGCCGCGGGGCAAATTGACGTTTGATCTCAAAAATCTTCTGCTGCATTTCGGTGTCAGTGCTCCCCGGTTATATAAAGGTTATACGACGCACCCGTGTGCAATTTTAATGGCGGCAATCGGTGAATAGCAAAGTCTACAGTTATTTAGCAAGGTCAATATCCTTTGTAAACAACTCGTCCCGTTTCCATAGGTCTTACTCTGAAGCTTTCTAATCCAGTCATTCAGATCTCTGCAAACACGCGCTGAAAGGCATGTGATTCTCGTGTTAGTTTGGCAATTCATTTCAGTCCGCTCTCAAACGTTAATGCTGCCGGACGTGTTTGAAATGAGAAACTGGATTTTGAAATATTAATTGCATAAAAAGCACAAAAACACTGACGCTTCTGAGAGAATACTGATGAAGTAAAAGGGACACGACGGGCTCAGGTGTTGGACCGTTTGTCTCTGTGTCCATGTGCGTGTGTGTGTCTGTGTGCTTGTGAGTAGGGCTGCGTACCGTTAAATGTTTTTCAATACCGGTACTTTAACGATACTTGGTTTTCGATAACGCTACCTTTCTCTATACCAATACTAAATTATTTGTCAAGTAGATTCATAAAACAGATTAATAATGTTAATTTATTCCTTTTCCTTCCATTTAATTTCTTTGGCATTTGTATCATTTGTTGGAGGTGAAACAACCAAGAAACGTCCTTTAAAGGAACAGGCCACCGTTTTTCCATACTGAGATATGTTCTTACCTGAGCTTAGACGAGTTGATACGTACCTGTCTGGTCTTTGTGCGTGCCCTCAGTCACGTAAAACAACCAAAGACCTCTCCCAGTATATTCCTATAGCTCCAAACGGGGATGAAGTTGGAAGCTACTACGCTCTTCCACGGGCACAAGACCAGACAGGTACGTATCAACTCGTCTAAGCTCAGGTAAGAACATATCACAGTATGGAAAAACGGTGGCCTGTTCTTTTAAAGCAGTACTAAGTAACTCATGCCCCTAGAGCCCATAAGCGCCACTGCAGGTGTCGTAGCATGTTATGTTTTTTTTAGCTCATTAAGTGTCCGTGAGAGTAAATACTACGCTGAGAGAAAATACAAAGGGAGAGAGGGATATTGTATATTGTGCCACAACTCAATTACACATGTAGATTTTTTTTAAATACTGCTAAAGTGGCGCTAGCCGCAGTCAGCTTTACCTGTTAGCCTGTTGTTGCTTGTTCTTCGTGATTCCATTAGTGCAGCCATTCCCAAAGTCCGGGACATCGCGGCCCCCTTATCGATACGAAAATCTCTCTGGGCCCCCCAAATCATAAAAATGTACTCTATTCTAAGGAATTTTCTATTATTTTACAGCTAAAATTACATAAAGAGCAACATCTAGCAATGATGGTAAAGCTAAATACTGGTTCAAACTATTACGTTTCTCCAAATAAATGTATTTACCTTTTTAAATTAATTTTTTCCCAATGTAGTTGTTTTGTAGACAAGCTTTGGGGGCCCCCTGTAGTGTCTCTGAGGCCCACCAGGGGCCCCGGACCCCACTTTGGGAATCACTGCATTAGTGTATATTGGTGGCAACAACCCGGAGGCAGCAAAGTTGTGGTTTTCTGGCCAGAGACACCAAGGGGGAGATGAAAGACCCCCCAACACTTGTATTACCCCCAGAGGGACTACGAAAAGGAATTATTAAGGTAAACAAGTTACCTTGTACTGCTTTAACTACACAAGGGCAGAAAAACCCTCCCCCCCTTACTTTTTCCATCCTTCCATCCATCCATTTTCTTCCGCTTTATCCGGGGCCGGGTCGCGGGGGCAGCAGTCTCAGCAGAGATGCCCAGACTTCCCGATCCACGCACACCTCCTCCAGCTGTTCTGGGGGGACCCCGAGGCGACACCAGGCCAGCTCGGAGACATAGTCCCACCAGCGTGTCCTGGGCCTTCCACAAGGCCTCCTCCCAATAGGACATGCCTGGAACACCTCCCGAGGGAGGCGACCAGGAGGCATCCGGAACAGATGCCCTAGCCACCTCAGCTGGCTCCTTTCGACGTGAAGGAGCAGCGACTCTACCCCGAGCTCCTCCCGGGTAACTGAGCTCCTCACCCGATCTCGGAGGGTGCGCCCAGCCACCCTGCGAAGGAAACTCATTTCAGCCGCTTGTATTCGCGATCTTGTCCTTTCGGTCATTACCCAGATCTCATGACCATAGGTGAGGGTGGGAACGTAGATCGATCGGTAAATCGAGAGCTTTGCCCCCTGACTCAGCTCCCTCTTCACCACAACAGTCCGATACAGCGACCGCATCACTGCTGACGCTGCACCGATCCGTCTATCGATCTCACGCTCCATCCGTCCCTCACTCGTGAACAAGACCCCGAGATACTTGAACTCCTCCACTTGAGGTAAGGACTCCCCACCGACCTGAAGCTTACTTTTTCCCACATTTAAAAAAAAAAAAGACTTTTTTCCCCCCCAGTTTTCCCCATTTTTTTGACATTTTTTCCCATTTCCCCCCCAAATTTATCAACATTTCTTCCACTTTTTCCCCAATTTTTCTCCACTTTTTTCAATTTTTTTTCAACTTGTGTTTTAAATTTTGATAACCAACAGCATATATAGATTCCAGTCGTACCTAAACCTTTTTTTTTCCTCAATACCAAACTGGTATCGTGTAACGCTACCCAGCCCTTACATGTGAGTGATTGTTTGCAGTGGAAACCGTCTCATAATTTGATATTTCAACACCAGTCACATCCTCCTCTCAGTGGGAGACCTTTTGAACTGGAGGTTATGTCTGTAAACATGTACTTATCAAAGGCCGTCCCCCGGTGTGACCCCTGCAGGTCATCGTTGGTCGTGTGCGGGAGCTGCTGGAGATCACAGAGTCTCCGTGGGACACCCGGGTCATGTTCCTGCAGAAGAAGAGCCGCACGGGAGCCCAGGCCGACGGACTGACGTACGAAGAGTTCATCAGCTCCCTGTACCACAGCGAGGACAGATAAACCGTAAAGAGAATTATCTTTTGAGTGGAGATTTCTTTCACAAAAGCAAAACACTTAGAGACAATGCGCGCACCTGCCCTCCATCTGAGGCTTAGATTCCGCTTTCTCTGCAGCATGCGTCACATTGAGGAGGTTGTGATGCGAGTTGGTCGTCGTGTGTATCAAAAATGAGACAACAATGAGCCGAGCCACGTCACCCTCCACTCGCCAACTGTCACTGACGAAGACCACGCACTGCAGCGGGTCACAGGCCGGACGTGGCATTCACACTTCCCACCAGCAAAATGCTCCCCGGATCCAACTCAAACTCAAAGTCTATCTGGTTCACTCATGACTGTAGGGCTGTATATAGTGTCATATACAGTACAGTGCCCTCCACAAGTATTTGTATCCGTTCTCTATCAGACTTGTACTAAATTGGATTCAAGAACACAAAATTGATGGCCCACAACACACTCAGGGGAAGTTTTGGCTAAAATTGGACACATTATGCCTTCTGTTATTTTAATAAACCTTGTAATTGGATGGATAGTAACTGGGGATAACAAGAGTTTATGTATTTTCAGGTCCTTTTTCCATAACATTCCCAATATTGTAGAGATTTTTAAATCGTTGACTGGACTTGGTTGATTGAGTTAAGGAATCTATCTACCGTAGAGCGAGAAGAAACTTCAGAAAATGGAAGCGAAACATCCTCAACTCAATCAAACACAGTCGGCGATATTTTAAAATCGCTACTACTTTGGAACATTCGTGGACAACGGAGAGCCTAGCTGGGGATTGGATTGAGATTTGTCATATTATCATGAAATGAATCAGGTGTTTGTCCTGTTTCCATGTAATCACCTTAATTATTAACATATTTTTACACTCCTACGCTGGGAAAATAATTGTTTTAGAAATGAAATGGCTCTAAAGTCTGAGAATTGATGGTGATTTTGAATAGATTTGGGTCTTATTGCCAGTAGAAAAAGACAATTTTTTTCAGCATTTCAATTTCTTTAACTTTATTGGTTATCTTATTATAAGGGGAGACATACAGGCAAAACACATTTTTCAGGTTTTGGGCTAAATTTGCCTCTTAAAATGTAAACTTTTGGACATTTTGGGCATTTTAGGCATAAAACGCCTATATTTACATGGAAACATCTTCTCATATTTAAGCCAGTAATCTACAGCAAAAATTTCAAATTGATATCTCTAAATTTAAAGGGGGTATTATGTAAAATCGACTTTTTCAAGCTTTATATCATGTTATTATGTCATTCCCTCATTAAACACATGCCTGGAGTGTTGCCTTGGCTCATTCACATATTTTTGAGTAATCAGTAAAAACTTAGACGGCAGCCATTTTAGGTGTAGCTATGCCTCAGTCCTCCTAGGAACGCCCCCACCTCCTGGAGACGCCTCTGGAACTTTTGTCACCAGCCAAGCCACCAACCACTGCTCCTCAGCTCAGCAGAGCCCCCTCCCCGCACAGTAGTGTTGTTTAGATGCCACAGCAGTGTGCTGAAGGGGGCGTGTCGGAAAGCTTCTTAAAGAGACAGAGGCCTATCTCAAGACGTTCAGTACAGCCATTTTGAGAGAGCAATTTTATTCAAGGCAGTTATTTTAATTTACTGCATATACAGACCAACAGAAGGTTACGTCATCATTGTAGTATGCTATAGACTGGTGCTATGTGATTGAAAAAAGCATAATACCCCCTCTTTAAAAGGTTTCCTATTCACCTGCAGCGTCTTGCAGTTCCATTGGCAATCTTATTTCAATGTATAGTCCAAACACAAAATTGGCACAAATTCTCTTCATTCAAGCACTTTATAGGCTATTTATTTTGGTACCATACTATTTCCATTATTGTGGTGTAAAGTGCAAAGGTCTGGGATCACGTTTTCACTGTTGAAAACTGAAGCTGAAGTGAAACGGCCTGAACTAATCTTCCTTAATATGACCTGTAATGTCCCCTAAACGAACCGCTTAAGGACTGGTTTGAACAGAGAAGCGTCACGGCGAACGCTCGGCTCGCTCAGACCTTATTGTATTGATTTCCAGTAAATGTAACAGAACGGAGCCATCGATTTCGCCCTTGATGTCCACAGGGCAATTCACGTCGACGAGGAACGCCCCTTTGAAATGACCGAGGGGGACAGGTAACACTGGGTCAGTCTGTGGCTGAGCTGTAGGAAGGCTGAGTGATGAGTAAGAGAACTCACCCATGAACATCGATCAAAGGGATTCAAATTGTTTCGGTGTGAATTTCTCTTCATATTGTGATATTACCAGACCTATCCACGTGAAAACAAAACTGGCACAGAGTTCAACATCTTTTCAACCATCTTCTTCCACTTGTCCGTTGCCGGGTCGTGGGGGCAGCCGTTGGAGCTGCCCAAATCACATTGCACCAGCCCCTATGGCTCCTCCTGCAGGTGGTGGGTCCACAGGAGGATGGCCTCATGGTTCTAACCGGGCCTGTTAGTCTCTCATAAGGGGCTTCTGAACTGCACTTTGTCTGACCCGTCACCTAGGACCTGTTTGCCATGGGAGACCCTACCAGGGGCACGAAGCCCCCGACAACAGAGCTGTCAGCACAAATCAACTAAATTAAAAATACTATAATTTAAAGAAAAGAGATTAAATATTGGCCACTGTCCTCCATTTGACCCTAAAAAGTAAGCCTGTTATAAACGTATCTACTTAAGCTGTGCAAACATGTGCATTGTTGGTATGAACTGTGGCATAGGGGTTTTATCTTTATTTTATTTTAGGAGGAAAAACAGATCATTAAAAGTTCTTCTTCAATAATGTTATGCAATATGAAACTCAAATGTAGTGATTGAGTACTGCGATGTATTCCTTTGATTTGAGGAAAGTAACTGTATTCTAAATACTCTTAAATGAAAGAGGAACTACCTGAATACAAAATGAGTATTCTAAAGACATGTATTCAGTTACGCCCAAACACTGCTCCAAAGCATTTTGCATTAACAGACCTGTTCTGAGCAGTTCTAAGCCCAAACTTCTTTACTTTCCGTGCCATTGATTTGTTAGTATTAAATGTCCTTTAAATGAAAGCTTGCGTTTTGTTTTACCACACATTTCTCCATGCTGCCATCGGGGGGCGCTCCAAACAAATAATAAGATATTAATTTGGCGCGAAGGTGGCGCAGAGAGTGGAGCGGGTCGTCTTGTGATCGGAGGATCGGCGGTTCGAATTCCGCAGGTGCACACTATGGTTGTGTCCCCGGGCAAGACACTTCACCCGCCTTGCCTCCAGCATACATTGATGCATGAGAGTGTGTATGGGTTCCTTGATGTAAAGCGCTTTGAGTGCCTAAAGCAGATAGAAAAGCGCTTTATAAATGTGATCATTTACCATTTAAGCGACTATTTCATTAAGCAGTTCTTACTCACCAAGTGTCTTTCCTATATATATATTTAACTTACATTTACAGTATGGCACCACATGTGAGGAACCAATAGCACATAATAAGGATAGTTTGTCTCTTCGGTAAACTACCCTCGATTACCCTGAGCCACCATGGATTTCGCTATTGGTTTTGTCTTTGGCGTCAATTATTGATCACACGACTTTCCTCTTTGTGCCAATGGCAATTCAATAAAACACTCGATTACTTCCCCTTTTTGTTTGAAATCCGTGGGTTATCGCTCTTATGTGACCGGACTTTGCTGCATTCCGCGCCGCGCGCAGGAGCAGCCGAGAGTTCATCGCACACATGAATAAATAATGCCTTCGCCCGTGTGTCAGGGAGATGCACGGGGCGGCTGGGAGGGAGGCAGCGAGCGAGCGAGGCACAGGCGCGCACGGCTCCCGGCGCACACCGCATCTGTCTGTCTCTGCGCGCGCACGCCATTGCCATTCCGCGCACGACACCTTCGGCTGGACAGAAATGGAGCCGACTCGCCGCCTGACAGTCGTCCGGGGCCAGGGCAGCGCTGAGCGGGGAGATATTATGTCAGCAACCTTTCACTCAAACCGGGATTAACTCGCAGTGAGCACAGATAGAGGCAGAGGGCAGGGGGAGAGAAAAAGAAAAAAAACCGAAGTGAAAGCGATACGAACATCTGGCGGGATTTGGTGCGCGCCCAGCAGAGAGGAGCAGCCCTTTCCCCACCGGTGACTGTATCCTCCCTGTCCATCTATCTGGAAAAAGCGGAGCGTATTACCGTAGGGTTGCTGCAAAAGGCGTTTTCTCTCGCGTTGGAGGTGCACACGGGCGCGAACGGGGAACGGCTGCGCAGTGTGTGCTCGGACGGGAGGAAGCGAATACCGACAGCTGCAACAACCCGCCACATCCCTCTCTCTTCCCAACACACCCCAGGACGTAAAGCTTTTCATCCGAACCGCTCGTTATCCATCCGGTTTTTTTCCCGACCCCCCACCCCACGAGATTTCGTTTCGTTTGCGAGTTTGTGGCCCCCTGCTGAAAAAAAAGAAGCTCGCGATTCTTCTTGGGGCCATGGGTTTCTTCTTGAAGGGCATCGCTGCTTGTTGTTTGGCAGCAGGCCGACGCACGCTGTAAAGGAAGGAACCTGCTTGCTTTTTTTTTTTTCTGGAGCGAGGAGAGGGATTAAAACAAAACAAAACAACAACAAAAACCAACACAGATATGACCAAACGCGCTCCTCGGCTACTCAGGGTTTGACTGCGGGCTGGCTGTTCAATCGCCAAGGTAAGTCCCGAATACATTTGTGTGTGTGTGTGTGTGTGTGTGTGTGTGTGTGTGTGTGTGCGCGTGTGTGTGTCTAATTGTGTGATTGGGCAGCGGCATATGCAAGTGTCTTTAAAAGAAACGACTTGAAAGTTCTGTCAGGACACCCCACCCCCACTCCACACCACTCTTCTCCCCTTTCCTCTTTCCTCTTTCCTTTCCTCCGAGCTTGGTTCATCAATGCGCTCCCCTCACTCCCACCCCCTCCCACCCCCTCGTGTGACAGACCGTGGGGTTGTGGCCACCATCCCAAGACCTGCACCGCAAGGTCAAAAATCGCCTCATTAGCCAAGTGCGATTGTATTTTTAGTTCTGGTTGCCGAGCGCATATAAACGCAGGTATCCATGCGGAAGATTGCGTTAAAATAGCTTTCCCACAATTTGCCAGTGGAGAGTGTCTGTAGGCTTTTAGTCACGGGTTATAGGCACATATTGAACTCCTGGTTTTGTTCTGCTCTACACCTTAGTTTCTTCCCTTTGAACATTTTGCCAGATAGAAAGGCAGTGCTTAGGTGGATACTTGATTCCTTGTTATTCACCATCAGCCCGGAGCTACGTTGTAACATCAACCGGCGAGAAAGGAGGGAAAGCAACGTTGCCCACGCCTTATCTTACCGCCTTTTTTGCTGGTGGGCTCCATATGCCGCTATCTACCTACCTATCGAAGCATTGGAAGCATTGGTATATAGGCTCCTTGGCTCATTTGGCTGCAGCACCCCTTTCACACTACGTGTTAGACATGATACATCCTCCTCCGAGCTGCCTGGGCTCACCAGCTGACCCAAATTTGGCAGACTGCAAGATGAGATCCTTTTTTGTGTGTGTGTGGTGTGTGTGTGTGTGTGTGTGTGTGTGTGTGTGTGTGGAGGGGATGGATTCAACTTGGGGGTTTGGAGAGGCTTTGTGTTGTGTGAATTCATTTGATGGATGAAAGGTGCGCTGCGGAGAGCGTCGATTCCAGTTTGGCAGTTCGCTCGTTTGATCAGAGAGATACATGGAGGAGCCGCTGTAGGCGCGAGCACGTATGGACCAGGTGCCTCTCTTGCTCTCCAAATGTCGCACCTGTTCTGATTTACATGGATTCTGCCGCCGATGTTTCCAGTTCACAGATTACAAGTCAAGTCACACATCGGTTGAAATTCTCGAGTGAACATTTTTGCTGTTTAAGTGCGGATACAGGGTTGTCATGTTGCACATTTTAGGTATGTTCAGGAGCGTTAACATTTGAGGGAGGACTGAAATATGAACTGCTCCACTATACGCATTTCAGAACATGATTGTAGAGGCCAAAACTATAGGATTACACACGTATAAAAGACCACGTTAAGAGAGGACAGGACGGGGCATTTTGATGTTTGCGTACTGCCCAAGTGATGGCAGCCATATGGGATTTTATTATGGCAACAATTCAAATTCCAGTTTCGATTCTTGCAGGCCGATTGATATGAACCCTATTTCAGTCCCAGTTTTGTGAAGGTACCAGAAAAGTCCTGGTTTTGACACATATTCGTGTTCTAGTCCTGGGTTTAGTCTGATTTAGGCCTGGTTTGGTGGATTCCTATATCTTCTTCTTGTTGAGATTGTTAGGTTCATTTTTGTAAGTGCTAATAATGTGTGTTTGAGCACTTTTTTGTGTGAGTTTTGGCCTGATTAGGGCCTATCCCACCGGCCTGGAGACTAGTTGGAGACTTGAGTTGAGATGTCTCTGAGACGTCTCCAGACAGTCTCGATGAAACCTCAACCTGGGAGACGTTTCTGTGACGTGATACCAAGGAGATCTCAAAGAGTCTCCTGACAACTCTTTGAGATCTCCTTGGTATCCGACAGGTCTTGGGGACATTGCAGGGACCAGGCGGAAACTCCTCTGTTCGTTTTCACCGGGACTACCTGGGGACTCGCCTTTTTGGGATGTAGCAGAGACATCTCCGAGACCAGCAGCGACTCTAGTCTCCAACTAGTCAACTAGTCTTCAGGTCGATGAGATAGGCCCTTTGTATGCACGCAGTCAGTCCGAGTTGCAGAGACGCATTTTTAGTTCTAGTTCAGTCCTTAATCCTGGATAAGCACTAGTTCTGTTTGATTTGGCCTGGTTTAGTCCTGGTTCAAGTATGTTCCTGGTTTAGACTGCCTTTTGTAAACTGGCGTTCTTAGAATTAAGACCTACTTTTTTGGTCTGGGGTAGTCCTTGGATATGGGTAGTTTTTTTGATGTATCATTATTTTCATTAGAACAGTTCAGATCCTGGTTTGGTCCTTGTTTGTCCCTAGTTTGTTAGTTCTTGAGTCTTTTATTTAACACAGACTGTGATCTGTTTTAGACCTCTTATATGACAGTAACTAAACAAGTTGTTCCAAAATTAAAGCCTTAAATGTCTTTCAAAAGCATTTGATTGGACTCAAACTCTGGCATTCAATCTAAATGTCTTGGAAAATAATGGCATTGCTTTGACAACTGTTAGTGCATATGTTTGTCAAAAATACTTAAGTTATTGTCATTTAAAACATTCACCTGTTTTGGCTGCCCTTGTACAATAGTTTTTGCCTGTTGTATCGAATTTGCTTTGAAATATTGAAATTCCTTCTCATTCCCCTGTTTGATATGAGCGTTTTTTTTACATTCAATATATAGTATTTGGGCATAAAATAGCATTGCAGAGCCTTAAAGCTGGGGTACTTGATTTTTCCTGTTCAAACTGTGACATTTTTTGTTTTGGCCCAAACTTGTTTCTAGCTCTCGCAGTCCCTCCTGTGTATTCAAATTGTTCAAAGAATGTAATTACACCCCCAAGATAAATTCCACAAATTTAGATTAGACTTCTATCATCCATTGCTCAATAAAACTTTAGGTGAAGACAATACAACAAGGTCTGTGTTTTGCTGTGTTTACAACATACTCTGAGGTGGCAAAAGTAAATGTATTCTACAACACCAAAAAAATCAGGTACCTCAGCTTTAAATTTGACTTGCCTCTACATGTTCGTATAAACCCTGGATTCAGTCGTGATTCACCTAGTTCATATAATTGGAAAAATCCCCCGTCGTCTCCCGCAGATTGACGAGGTACCCCCAAAAGTCCTCTCTAATGATGCTAAGAAAAACCCCTTTGATTTACATGAGGGAGTTCTAAAGGCTTGATGAACACAGCACTTCTATTGATGCGGTGGGGTCTGCTTAGTATGCTATCCCCCTGACACCGCCCGACGCACAACTCACACTTTATACACATCTGTCTGAAGGAAGAAAGGGGAAAAAAAACAAAACGATTTCAACTATGTCACGCTTCAATCATGTGGGCTTTTTGAAAAATAGAAGAAGCCGTAATTAGCGCATCAAAAGTAGCATTGGCCGGCCCTATAGCGTCCGATTCACTCATCTCAAGCTTGTTTTGCAATCATGTCGTGTTTAGAATAAGGCCCTGATGGATGGAGGTCGTTGGTAAAAGCGAGACGTGATGTTGGCAATGAATTTGAGAGCAGATTCAGATCGTTTGTATATGATTTAAAGGTAACATGTGATGCAAAATCGACATTTGACTTCATTCATGCAGTGTTGAGTAATCCTGTTCACTTTGGTTGTTTCTTCTTCTGCTGTCATGCTCCTGTTCACTTTGGTTGCTTCTTCTTCTGCTGTCATGCTCCGATATGTATTTCCTTCTTACAGAGACATGATTTCAAATTACAAAACAGAAAATATCGATACTCAGGTAGCCAAAAAATGTTTCGAAGCCTGTTTTTAAGACCCATATGTATCTTATTACCCTATAGGCTCTCTGCATGCGAGTGACATGTCCGGTCCTTCTTCTCTCGCTATTTTCCCAAATAAGGATTAGCGATGTCTTGCACAAATCAACGAATAGTTCAAGAAAACATCATGGACTGTGAGCTGCTGATTGGAAGTCACTGGCTGCAGTAAACGTCTGTGTTCACTGAGGAGGACAACACAACTACTTCTACGAATGCTGAATTAACAATGTATTTTCTATCAAATAAAGATACAGAGACATGGACAGGTGCAAAGTGGTTCAACAGCTAATAGAGTTCGGGAAATTCCACAGTTACCATAGAGATCCGCCATCTTTGCAGCTGTTAGCATACATTTCCATTGACTAACATTAGCTAAAAACAGTATAAAAAGTGGAGAAAAAAGCCGTGGAACAACTCCGTTAGCTGCTGAGTTACTGCTGGTAAATACATCTAACTCTCGCTATTTTCCCAATAAGGATTAGCGATGTCTTGCACAAATTGACAAATAGTTCAAGAAAACATCATGGACTGTGAGAGGCTGATGGGAAGTCGCTGGCTCCAGTAAACGTCTGTGTTCATTGAGGAGGACTTTTTATCTCAGTGCTAATGGCTAGTGTCAAAAAACAACATCGCAACAATTAAACAACTAACAACAACAAAAACAAGGGTGGGCCATATTGTATTGTATATTGTTATACCGGTATGTCACGACCAAGCACAGACAGATGATATTTCTTTTTTATATTGTGATATAGATATTTGGTCATATCGCTCTGCCCTACTAAAAAGTATTTATACTAAAGACAGGCTGATTATTCTTCAAGATGAAAAGATCTACCGTGATGAGCACGGAAGTTTCCTCTAGTGAATTTTGTGCTCTTGAAGCGATGTTTTTAACATGATGCTAGTGACTGTCCACCAGTAACTCACTGCCTTCCATCTAATCTTGAGCTAGGGCAGGGCGATATGGCCTAAAATCTATATCACGATATAAAAAAAGAAATATCACGATAACGATATATTTAACGATATAATTGACAATGGACAAATTACTTACAAAATCCCAGCCTTACGCCTATTGGGAAGATTAATTCATTGATGGAAGGCGCAATGAGTTGCCTTATGTACAAAATGTGCGGTATAAATAAAGTTGCCTTGCCTTGATATTTTATTCTTTTAAATTTTTTTTCTAATTTCCTAGCAAATATGATCTACTCAAGCAGTTTATATCCTTCATGTCATTTTACTTTGTAAGCGCCCGTCCCTGTGTTCTACAGTCAGTGTTTCTGCTGCTCTGATGGAGCTGAGCGTAACATAAATTATATCGTGTCCACAACGATATAAAAAATTACAACGATATCCAAAAACTATATTGCGATAACGATATGCGATACGATATGGCCCACCCCTATCTTGAGCTATTTATTTTTTGGACAAGACGCTTGCGTGCATACAGCCCATTGCCTGAAAAAGATTCCCTTTTTGATTTACAACCAGGACCAGCCCTAACGGGGTCAAGAGACTGAAACAGGACAAAGAACTAAATCAGCTTTGCGCATGCTTTGCTTTTTCCACGAGCACTGTGCATACATGCAAAGGTTACGTGTTCATTATAACCAATCAAACTCCTCTTTTAGTTCAGTTCTTTTAAGTCCTGGCCAAGCCCTGTTTCCGACTGACCCCTTTTTAGTCTTTTTTTACTCCTGGTGTCTCTTGTAAATCCAAAAAAGGCTCTTTCTGAGACGGTATTGGACAGATTGACACTGCAGCGTGAATTATCCAAATTCGCCTGTTTCCAATTCATTGCCATCATCGCGTCTGGCCTTTACCCAGCAATCTCTTCCAAAAATCGCGGCTCCCCCTGCGCTCTGGTCCGCCGGGGCCTTTTGTTCCAAATATTACGAGGTGATCTCAAAAACAAGCGGCCGATGACTGTTTCTCACCCAAATATCTGACGTTTTTAGTGTTGCCATGGCATCAAGGGCCAGGCTGTCACCCAGAGGAACACATGTAACATAAACTGCGCTTCCATTAACATCGGCGCTAATGGCAGTGAAACAATTCATGAATGTCCTTGTAGTCGAGTCTTTTGTCCAAATGTTGTGTAAAGGTAAAATGTTTAAGGGGTAGAATCGTTGGCTCGGAAGTTTGGCTGTTGTGCTGAGACTATAGAGCTGACTTTGTTTTTAATCATACTGTACCACCTTGTACACGGCCCACGTCTGGACTCATTATAAGAAAGCAGCATAGCGCAGGCTGCTGGTGGTCGATAAAGATGCTTTGCGTGTTCTTTTGAGGAAGCCAAGACAATCAAGAGCCACAGAGATGTTTGTCAATGTCAGAGTAAACACTTTATAGGGCGTACTACCAACTTTGATGTACAGCTTTATGTGTCAGCTGACTTTAAATAATACTGTCACTCACAAATATAAAATGGAGTGCGACACGCTATCAGTCAGACTTGTGGAGACATCGGCTTGATTGTCTTTTTAAAATACCATTTGAATTGTTTGTCTTGTCAAGTTTGTTTTATTTTTATTAGGCTACATGTCCGGAATAAAGTTGAATTGAATTTTTATGGAAAACCACAGAATAGTCCTGTTACCATCTTAATAGAGCTGTAGATGGCCTCTCATTACCATGCCATTACCGCGCCGTAAAGTAACAATGCAGCTGGTTTAGGGAGATGACGATTTAAATAAACTAATTGTAATCTGGTCACCGTGACGATCTCTCATTTTGGTGTTGGTATGTGTTTTTTTGGCTCAATTACAGACATTTCTCCACACAGTCCACGCAAGGAGATCATATCGTTTTGTCAAAACCGCTGGTAATGCTGCTCCATTCTGTAATCATAAGCCAATGGAGATTTTAAAGTGTAAAATATGGGAGTTATCCTTCACATAAAAGCATTTTGATGGAGATGAATACTTTATTGTCAGATCCGAAGATGCGAAATTTGTTTTGCAACATTCAGCAGCTCCGTGTATCAACACAAATTCAAGGACATTATTCAGACACAGGACATTTCACAAAGACATGAAAAAAGCGATTGTTTACTCTCCACTACAGCCTTTTGATTTCAAGATTTAAGCTCCTCATTTAGATTCCGGATGATGAACAAAGGATGCCACGACGGAGTTGTTCTGTTTTTGCCCTTTTCTCGACATTTTCTTGACACATTGTTTTGGCTAATTGTGGTAGAAACATCCTCAACCCGATCCTCAAACCTCTACTATGATGGATAATTCCTTAACAACTAAGAGCCTTAAAGGGGGGGGGGTATTATGTAAAATCGACTTTTTCAAGCTTTATATCATGTTATTATGTCATTCCCTCATTAAACACATGCCTGGAGTGTTGCCTTGGCTCATTCACATATTTTTGAGTAATCAGTAAAAACTTAGACGGCAGCCATTTTAGGTGTAGCTATGCCTCAGTCCTCCTAGGAACGCCCCCACCTCCTGGACACGCCTCTGGATCTTTTGTCACCAGCCAAGCCACCAACCACTGCTCCTCAGCTCAGCAGAGACCCCTCCCCGCACAGTAGTGTTGTTTAGATGCCACAGCAGCGTGCTGAAGGGGGCGTGTCGGAAAGCTTCTTAAAGAGACAGAGGCCTATTTCAAGACGTTCAGTACAGCCATTTTGAGAGAGCAATTTTATTCAAGGCAGTTATTTAAATTTACTGCATATACAGACCAACAGAAGGTTACGTCATCATTGTAGTATGCTATAGACTGGTGCTATGTGATTGAAAAAAGCATAATACCCCCTCTTTAACGTTTTGACTGATGTTAATGTGTAAACAGTGTTGCCTTGTGCCAAAAAAGTGGCATTGAATCTGTAACTCCGTCAGCCTCGTGCTCTGAGTTTGAGTGACAGGTGGATTTAATCACAGTTAAGTGTAAACTTGATGAAATACTAATGCGCATGAATATGGTCAAATCGAATATGTGATCTAGGTTTTAAGTAATGATGATAATTGTGATATGGGGTTTTTCACATATTGGCCACCCCTAGCCAAAACAAACTACTCTTTCACCTTCTACAACACAACTACTTCTACGAATGCTGAATTAACGATGTATTTTCTATCAAATAAAGATACAGAGACATGGAGAGGTGCAAAGTGGTTCAACAGCTAATAGAGTTCGGGAAATTCCACAGTTACCATAGAGATCCGGCATCTTTGCAGCTGTTAGCATACATTTCCATTGACTAACATTAGCTAAAAACAGTATAAAAAGTGGAGAAAACACTGTGGAACAACTCCATTAGCTCTAGTATTTTAACTTTTAAAATCTCCATTAGTCTACAATTGCTAATCCCATAATGCTTAGCGATATGACATAACATTCCCGAACTCTATAAATGAATGCTAACCATGATGCCAACGTTAGCGTCATGCTAGCTGCTAGCTTTAAGTGCCGTTTTTCCCCCGCGTCTTTCTGCCCAGTTACACCATGAATCCACCCCCAACATTGTTCTAGCCTTAACCATATCCCTTTTCCTAATCCTTACCTTAATCCTAACCTTAATCCCTAATCCGAAACATTTGTAAAACAACAATATTAACTTAATAAAGCCAACTGAAAAAGCTGCATTTGGAGTGTCATCCCATGAGAATTTGCAGGGACGTGGCTTATGGTTTAACTTTGTTGGAAAATGAAATGAGGCGCCATTTCACTTCTACTGGAAAATGTGCTTAATTTTTCGAATACAGCTTCCTTCGCCCTCCTCTAGGCCATGCTCCCTAGTACTGTGTGACGCAATGCTGTCTGTATCTATATCTGGTCATTGTTGAATTATTAAAGCTAATCTGAAGTGCTAAAGCATACTTATAATGAACGATCTAAGAACTTCACCGTCATTGCCTTTGTCGATGCTGTTTTGCTGCCATGTTACAGTATTGCTTTACCTCCCTGTCACAACGCTGTTTATTTTTGGATAGTGCCATTTCTCACTGTTTGAACTAGATCAGGATACGACGAGTCAGCCATTCCAGATACTGCAAAAAGAATCACGCTAATGAGTATGTCTTGAATGTGTAATCTCGGTTTCAAAACAGAAATAGGCCTAGTTTGTATTCCCATTTTAAGTCATTATAGATATTTCTTCATAGAGGCCCCACTCCATCTCTCTGACTCCATACAGGGCCCGGTCCCTGGACTCGGTGCCCAGTCAGAGTTTTGTCATACGATCTGAACATAAGCTCCACCGTCTGAACACATGTCTCCATGACCTGGCCGGCTGATCGTCTGAACGGGCTGCGTCTGGTACATATAAGGGCCAAACCCTGCAGAAACTGGACATGAGTGTGCTTCACTGTAAGCCTGCGCACTATATCGCTATTCGCAATAAGCCACAAAATATCGCAAAATCACTGAGGTCCAATTTTTTTTTTTGCCAACAAGCCTGAAATGAACGCTCACATAAAAATGTGCGATTTACTTTGGATTTTCCTGTTTCAATTCTATCATTTTCCCCTCATTTTGTGTCGCCTGATTCCAAAGTTAATCTAACATTGTTTTGAACACGGAGAAGTGGGATTAGAAGGTGAAGGGAAATGAGGTCCTGCTCCTGAACTCAAAGCCACTTAAAGAGGGGGTATTATGCTTTTTTCAATCACATAGCACCAGTCTATAACATACTACAATGATGACGTAACCTTCTGTTGGTCTGTATATGCAGTAAATTAAAATAACTGCCTTGAATAAAATTGCTCTCTCAAAATGGCTGTACTGAACGTCTTGAAATAGGCCTCTGTCTCTTTAAGAAGCTTTCCGACACGCCCCCTTCAGCACACTGCTGTGGCATTTAAACAACAACACTGTGCGGGGAGGGGGCTCTGCTGAGCTGAGGAGCAGTGGTTGGTGGCTTGGCTGGTGACAAAAGGTCCAGAGGCGTCTCCAGGAGGTGGGGCGTTCCTAGGAGGACTGAGGCATAGCTACACCTAAAATGGCTGCCGTCTAAGTTTTTACTGATTACTCAAAAATATGTGAATGAGCCAAGGCAACACTCCAGGCATGTGTTTAATGAGGGAATGACATAATAACATGATATAAAGCTTGAAAAGTTGATTTTACATAATACCCCCCCTTTAAAGCTGTGTGTAACATTTCACCCTGTGAATAAAAGAAGCATTAATTTAGCTTAGCTTTGATTTCATTGCAGGTGTTGTATTAGTGAAAAATATCTCAAAACATGCATATACTTACTGTGACTCAAAACAGGCACACTTGCTGTGAGTTGGCTCGCCTTTCCTCAGACATAATGGTTTTCAGTTGTGCAGGGGAAGGCAACATCAGGCACGTGGGCTTTTACAATTATTCACGATTATCAAAAATAAGAACATACAGTTCACACAAAAGAACTAAATCTTATTTGTGCTCCTTTTTTTTTTACCGGGACATAACAAATGCAGCTTTGCACGGGGTTCTTTTGGGACTCTTCCTTTTAGAAAATAGACTAGATTTGCTCTCTGCTCATTGGGTTATTGAACCTGCTGCTGGCTTAACACTGGGCAGGGTGGTGTTACTTCAGCCTTTATTGGTGAGTGGCACCGTTTGGAACAAATACTCATGAGGTGTGGCAGCGGTTTATTGTGGGTTCTAAAATTTTCCCCTGAGCTTCTATAACCGCGCATCGTTAACTATGACAAAAATCGGCCCGTGATGGAGCAAACTTTCCCGCCCCACTTTCCAAGCCTGAGTTAACAAGCTTCTCAAAGTCATTATTCATTTACTTTACACACTGTATCTTTCCCAATGATACATCAACAGTTTAACGTTACAGAAGCCCCATATTCATATTTGCTGAGAGCGGGACATCACCATCTCTAACATGAGGTTTTTAAGTGCACAAATTATTCATGTTGAGCATTAGGAGCCTGTTTGTTACTGCTGGCACGTCTGTTTATATATCCGCATTTTGTGACTGATAGCGAATGTCCCGCAGTGTGCCTTTAAGATGACTAAACTTATCTTCATATTATCGAGGTGAGTGCAGAGTCTTGCCCAGAGATTCACAGTGAGCACCAATCCAACACTCGGAGGCACTGACGCCATCTGACTTTAGGAGCCGTGGCGTTGTAAAAGCTTCATGGCGAGTCTCCATGTGCCGGCTGCATATTTACACGGCTGCTGTGGTGGTGTTCTTCGGTGGTGCACGTCCATAAATGAAATTGGCCATTCGTCTATTCGGCACAAATCCACCCACTGAGCGCCGGTGTGGGGGTGTGCTGTCAGTCGGCTCCGCTCTCCACGGGCACAACCACCTGCTCGAAAACACGGAGGGAAAAAAAAAGGAAAGATCTTCAGAATATCAATTTGTAACAATGAATTTGGACTAGTCTATTGATTTATTTATTGTGTTGACTTTCTTCAGTGGGAAATTGTTTTTCTGAACATGTTCATATAAAACACTGCCTGGCGCATTAAAAAGTGTCCACCTGGATTTAAGTAACTGTTCTGATCTGGAGCTGCTGCAGTTGGTCAGGTCTAGGTTCAGCAACACTACAGTATGTGCCCAAAGAATGAGCTCTACCTGTGCATCCTGAATGACCAGGCTATTCTATCAATGGATTTCCTCTTCCCTGATGGCACGGGTATATTCCAAGATAACAATGCAGGTTTCATCGGGCTCACACTGTGAAAGAGTGGTTAATACATTAATCACAATTTTACGCCAGTGAAGTAGCAATTTTAAGAAAAGTTTATGATTTTATGCTCTAATTCTAAAACATTCCATTCGACAACAGACATAGACATAGCATTGCTATTAGCTGCTGAAGCCAAATCGGAAATTGGGACAGGTTCCGGAAGTTCTCGTCTCCTATGGCTTTCCTTATTAGACCCTGCTTATGTCATTAATGAACACAGGCTTGTCATTCTTTCCTCCACATCCTATTTTTTCTTTTTACTTTTGATATATTTATTTTTGTCCTATTTGGTTCCAAAAACCCATCCAAACTGCTAGCATGACTTAGCTTCAGTTAGCCTGCGCTGAACGCTATAGGGATGCCAACCTCACTTCGTCCATCGCTATTACAGTCTATGGATTAGCCATAGAAAGTGGATTGTGTATGGAATGGGAGGATTTTATTTTAAAGATTGGAATAGATTTTTTTTGTTTATTGTATACATGTAATGGCACTGTACTTTCATGTGTATTGCCTTATTATAAATGGGACCCGAGGAGGCAGCGAGGTGGGAGCTAATGTGATTTCCATTAAGAAATAATAAATCAAAGCCTTAGTAATTTAGGAAGAGGGAACATTCTCACTATGAACTGACTATTCTGTCGCTGCAGAATATTGCTTGGGCCTCTTTTTAAGACATGCATGTTTTCCATCAGGTGTGGCATTTCGGTAGCATGATAAATGGCAACATTGATTGATTATCTGCTTATCTACATAAGAGGGCGGCCTGTTATGCAAAACAGTAGAGCGCATCATCGCTTTAATGAAGAGCAACAGAAACATACACAACAATGAAAGAAAGAAATAGATGAAAGTGCATTGAAAACTGAACAGCAATATTGGTTTGAGCAGCTCTGACTCGTCCATTGATGATGTAACAGGTCGTGTTCTTTTCTTTTTTTTGCATTGCTTATTTAACAAGCACTGTATATTAAAAGCCTCATATGCTGGATTTATTTTGTGGCTCCTAACGTTCCCTTGGTATTTCTAACTTTCCAATTAAGGACGTTTCACAGCTTTCCAAAAGCAATACTGTCACGGTGGTTTAAACAAATGTTGCGGAGTAAAAGTAGTAAGGAAGTAAGACATTCAGAAACTTTTCGGAGCCAAGAATTTAACCCACAATGCAGATGTATATGTGCAGCAGACTCAACCACTAGACCGGCCATTCCAAACGTCCGAGACATTACTAGGCCTGTCACGATAACAACATTTGAAGCTCGATGTATTGAGGCAGGAAAATATCTTGATAAACAATATCATTGAGACACATTTTATGCCGTCAAGACTGTAAATCTAAAGTGAAACAACAACAATATACGTTAAATAAAGAAAGACCGGTCAGTCACTTTTTCCGCCGGTGCTCTTCAAGGATCCAGATACAACAGTTGAAGCGTTAAAAAGGAGAAGGCGATCCGAGGCACTCTGACTTTGATAAAAATACATCAAAGGATTTTTATCTAAGTCAGAGTGCCTCGGATCACCTTCTCCTTTTTGACGCTTCAGACAATATACTTTGTTCTAAATGTACTGAACGGAACAGGCCACCGTTTTTCCATACTGAGATATGTTCTTACCTGAGCTTAGACGAGTTGATGCGTACCTGTGTGGTCTTTACGCGTGCGCTCAGTCACGCAGAAATATCAAAGATGTTGTTAGCATTTAGCCGCTCCTCTAAGTTAGAAGCGACCCAGCTCTTCCACGTTTTCCCTATTTAAATACGGTTACGTGAGCCTTTACACGATCCAAGTATAGTTACACAAGATTAAACATGTCGATTTTCAAAGCGGATAAAAAGGGGAACTATATTGTAAGGTGTAATAACACCTTAGGAGCACTTCGACGTCCACACAGTAATATCTTCACTCCTATAGAATTCTCTGTGCAGGCGTCAAAGTGCTCCTAAGGTGTTATTACGTCTTACAATATAGTGCCCCTTTATATCCACTTAGAAAAGCTCACGTAAGAACATAATATCTCAGTATGGAAAAAACAGTGGCCTGTTCCTTTAACCACATTTTAAGAGGAAACTATTTTTTTTACTCAGTTTACTTGAAAATTAAAGTATTACAGAGAAATAGGAGGGAATACTGCTTACTGTATAAATGTAAGATGATAAATATTGAGCCCAATTTATCAAACATTAAGTCCATATAGTAATTATCTGGCCAGGCCTAGACACCGCGGTCCCCTATTATGATTATTTTACAGCTAAAATAACATATTTTATGTTAGTTTTAGTCTTAGTCTTTTGATGAAAATGTCATTTAATTTTAGTCAAGATTTAGTCAAATAATTCTCTTCTATTTCTATACTTCTAAATCTAGGCACATTGAGTTGCCTTGTGTACGAAATGCTTGGTATAAATAAAGCTATAAATAAGCTGCCTTGTCTATTTTAGTCTAGTGTTAGTCGACTAAAATTGCATGTAAATTTAGTCGATAATATAATATATATATAATATAATATAATATGCATTTATAATATTTATTCTAATCATATTTAATCAAGGTGCTGTTTCATGTTTCTTCTCCTACATAGACCTGTTCCTTTGGCAGTGAATTTAATGAGGCTCTTTCAAACTGTCATTGGAAGTTTTGATGATTTTAGTCTCTTCTTTTCATTTTTATTTAGTTGTATTTTCGTAGATGAAATATCACTAATTCCACCTTCCGTGGACCCACCACCTGCAGAAGGAGCCATGGGGGCCGGTGCTATGTGACCTGGGCAGCTCCAACGGCTGCCCCCACGACCCGGCAACGGACAAGTGGAAGAAAATGGATGGATGGATGGAAAATATCACTATACATTTTAGTCACAGTTTTAGTCTCATGAACAACTTTTAAAGGGGGGGTATTATGTAAAATCGACTTTTTCAAGCTTTATATCATGTTATTATGTCATTCCCTCATTAAACCCATGCCTGGAGTGTTGCCTTGGCTCATTCACATATTTTTGAGTAATCAGTATAAACTTAGACGGCAGCCATTTTAGGTGTAGCTATGCCTCAGTCCTCCTAGGAACGCCCCCACCTCCTGGAGACGCCTCTGGACCTTTCGTCACCAGCCAAGCCACCAACCACTGCTCCTCAGCTCAGCAGAGCCCCCTCCCCGCACAGTAGTGTTGTTTAGATGCCACAGCAGTGTGCTGAAGGGGGCGTGTCGGAAAGCTTCTTAAAGAGACAGAGGCCTATTTCAAGACGTTCAGTACAGCCATTTTGAGAGAGCAATTTTATTCAAGGCAGTTATTTTAATTTACTGCATATACAGACCAACAGAAGGTTACATCATCATTGTAGTATGCTATAGACTGGTGCTATGTGATTGAAAAAAGCATAATACCCCCTTTTTAATTTAGTTTTCGTCTCATTTTAGTCAGCAAAAATATCACTTTGACTAAAATGCTGACCAAATATTTTAGTCGACAAAATTAACCCTGAATGACTGTCGCTAAATATTGATATAAAGTGGTACATTTCAGCAAATAAATGTACATTTCCTTTCAAAATCAGAGTATTTGTTTTGTAGACAAGCTTTGGGAGCTTTGGGAACTACACAGTACTTAGACAAATGTGCTTAATTACTGACAACCTCTGATTTTAACTAATGTAGGTTTTGCTTTTTTGCTTTTTTTTTTAGATTTACCATTGGTTCTGTCCTCTTAAGTTTGGCTGAAGGTTTTTTTTGTAACCAGTGAAGAAAAAAAAAGCCCCATCTCCACAGACAAAAGGGATCAATGGCACGCGTAAAGCGCTGTTGCAGTGCGGATGTAGCAGGTTCTTTGCAGCTCGTTGCACAAACAGGAGCCGAGCCGTCGAGAGGCTGTCGACACGTTCACATGGGCCTGTTCTGTGGAGCATAAAACCATTTACTTTCCCCACAGGAAGGAAATGCCAAGCAAACGAACAGTATTCTGTAGTCAAGTTGGCTGAATTAAAGTTAAAATGGAGAATCTGGAGTATTTAGATTTAGACATTCTAGATGGAAAGATTTTGTGTAAATATTCCACCGTAATCATTGATGTGAAACAGGAGTTCATTTTGAAACATTTTGTAACATCCTCTTACATGACCTTGATCTACAAAAACTCCGGCAAATTGTATGAAATATTAATATCCGACCTTAGTTACGCTTGAAACGGGATGATTTATTTCGTGTGCCGATTTTCACCACGACGAGATTATGAAAAGATTAATTAAGTTCGTTCAGGCTGAAAATGAATTTGTCTCAAGAAACAGACACAGCAGATCAGCTATTTTCTGTAGGCTCCCATAAAACATGCTGTTGTTACACGATGTACTGTCAATCAAAGACAAAAGGCACGGTTTGATAATTTGTCACTTCTGACTATGATGCTGACTGACTCTGGCACATTATACGCAATATAAATGTGTGATAATGATGTCTTGTGCTCCCTGAATCACTCTTTCACAATGTGAGCGCGATGAATCCTGGCATTGTACCTGCGCCATCAGGGAAGAAGACATGGATGTTCAGGTCGTCAGGCTGATCTCATTCTTTGGGCTCATAGTGTTGCTGAACCTAGACCCGCCCCCCCCAAACCAAACAAAAAGAAAAACACACATTCATTAAAAGTAGTCATGTGGTACTGTTTGTGTTTTTCTAGCTCACGCAGACGTGGACAAAGCCTTTTCTGAAATGTCTTGACCCAAATGGCATTCCTTACTTTTCATAGATTTTTTTTCTTTTTTGCTAAGCCTCCACTTCTGAAGTGAATTTACACATTTCCACCGCAATGTTACACAACTTCCTGGAGATGTAGAAGGGCCCGGGTGGGGTTCAAGCCTCTATCACTTTCCGTTCCGAAGTTCCAAAAGTTGAAGATTGCGGGAGCATGGACCTCAAAGGGTTAAAAAATTAAATCGCAATTCGGCGCCCCTCCAGCAGACGCCTAGGTCGCCTGTGCCCAAGGCCTGGCTATTGATCATGCACCAGGTAAAACGCCTTTAATTTCACATGCCATCTTCACCTTAAAGGAACAGGCCACCCTTTTTCCATACTGAGATATGTTCTTACCTGAGCTTAGACGGGTTGATGCGTACCTGTCTGGTCTTTGTGCGTGCGCTCAGTCACGCAAAAAGACCAAAGATGTTGTTAGCATTGTTGGCTATTTCTATATATGTTTTTTTTATAATGGGCTTTAATGATTATATGAAACTGTGTTGATTGTAATCTGTGCTTTTGGGGTGATTTGAATTGAATTGCTGTATTGTTGTCCTTACTCTTGGAATCCACTGGGGGCAGTGTGTTAGGAGTCAGATGGCGCAGACGCAGAAGAAGTGTCAACAAGGAAACGCCTACTTCCTGTGTCTATAAAACCCCAGGATACCGAGACGCACCCCCCTCATGTAGCCTTTAGCATAGCTTTTGGTTTAGATTGTAAATTCAGGGAATATAATAATGATTTTGATTTTAAAGAACGAGTCTCCATCTTCTCTCCATTTTTGAACACAACAGCATTTAGCCTCTCCTCCTCCTCTCCTCTATGGGGCCAAACAGGGATGAAGTTAGAAGCGACTAAGCTCTTCCACGTTTCCCCTAATTAAATATGATTACATGAATAGTTACACGTTCCAAGTATAGTTACACAAAATTAAACACGTCGATTATCTAAGTGGAGGGTGATATCTTCACTCTTATAGAATTCTCTGTTTATTATTACGCCTTACAATATAGTACCCACTTTTATCCACTTAGAAAATCGACATGTTTAAATCTTGTGTGACTATACTTGGATCGGGTAACTCTTCACGTAACCGTATTTAAAGGGGGCATTATGTAAAATCGACTTTTTCAAGCTTTATATCATGTTATTATGTCATTCCCTCATTAAACACATGCCTGGAGTGTTGCCTTGGCTCATTCACATATTTTTGAGTAATCAGTAAAAACTTAGACGGCAGCCATTTTAGATGTAGCTATGCCTCAGTCCTCCTAGGAACGCCCCCACCTCCTGGAGACGCCTCTGGACCTTTTGTCACCAGCCAAGCCACCAACCACTGCTCCTCAGCTCAGCAGAGCCCCCTCCCCGCACAGTAGTGTTGTTTAGATGCCACAGCAGTGTGCTGAAGGGGGCGTGTCGGAAAGCTTCTTAAAGAGACAGAGGCCTATTTCAAGACGTTCAGTACAGCCATTTTGAGAGAGCAATTTTATTCAAGGCAGTTATTTTAATTTACTGCATATACAGACCAACAGAAGGTTACGTCATCATTGTAGTATGCTATAGACTGGTGCTATGTGATTGAAAAAAGCATAATACCCCCTCTTTAAATAGTGAAAACGTGGAAGAGCTTTGTCGCTTCTAACTTCACCCCCATTTGGCCCCATAGAGGAGAGGAGGAGAGGCTAAATGCTAACACCATCTTTGGTCTTTTTGCATGACTGAGCGCACATGTAAAGACCAGACAGGTACGCATCAACTCGTCTACGCTCAGGTAAGAACATACAGTATCTCAGTATGGAAAAACGGTGGCCTGTTCCTTTACTGCCCTGGATCTTGTGTTTCAGAAAGTTTCTTAAATACTCAATCCGGGCAGTAAAGCGGATACTCATTATATTTTTGTTTTCTTTGTACGCTATTATTTCTAGTTTGAGTTATCTTTGAGTAATCTTTTATTAGAACTTTCCCCTGTTTGGCCTCAGGATCCAAACTCCTATTTCTTTCTGAACTGCTTCATTTGAAAGTCCTATATCTTATCTTCGTCCCGCTCATATTGTGTGACAGAGTTATGAAATTTATGAAGAGGATAATACGTCAAAAGCATTTCTGGGTCTGCTGTTTTGATCTATTCATACATATTTCAAAGCAAGTGTAAAAAGTGTCACGCTGATTTCTTTCCCTTCTTTCCGCTCCATCGTTTCAGAAATGCTACGTCCCAGACAGCATTCCTACCAAATTGTATCACAGATTTTGCCTAGCTTGTCCTGATTACATCACTCAAACGCAATCGAAAGTAAATGTAGTAAATGATAAGATGCTTCATTGACAGAGAGAACAGAAGACTAAAAATCCTGGATTACAGCAACATCCCCAGATGAAATAAAACCAAACTGCAGATGCATTTTCTTTCTTATAAGAGAATAACATTATAGCATGGCTTAAAAACTCTAAAGAGACGATTTTGCGTATGCCCTTTAGTTCAAGCCAGTACTAAAAGCCTCAGCTCCCGCCTCGCCGTCTTTGCAGAAACAGGCCGGGGCAGACATTGATTCATTGTTGCCTGATCAGCACTATTCACGGAAATGTCACACCCGCCGCGCTCCCCAACAACCGGATCATTCCTCCCTCCGCTGCAATGGGCCGTTCTGAAGTCACCTCTCCCCCTTCGCCTTCGCCTCCTTACGCTTTCTAGGACTGAATCATAGAATAATCGAATTGCAATTGACCTTTCGCAAAACCCCGCCCCCAAAACGGTCATTGTCCTATCATACCTCATAGCAACCGTTGCTACCAGACGTCCTCCCATTGAAACTAATGGCGCGGGACCCGTTTCCCGCCATTCAAAGCCGATAAACGAGCTAAATAAATACTGCCCGCTAACTAGAGCCAAGCTAATACACGTTTAACAGCCGTATTGTCGTTTCATGTGCTGTCATTGCAGGACATCATCACAAAAAAAGCTGTTTCTGCAGTTGGTATATTTGGCATGTTTACTTTCTAAGTGCTACAGGAATTGTTTAGTTGGTCTAGCAGGGCATTGATCTTTTTTGCCACGGGGGGATTGGTTTTCATCACTGCACTGACAGCACACGGGACATCACAGCATTATGTCTATGCTGGAGAATAATGACTTTTATGTTACCTCGCTGAGCCACAGCCGCGGGGGAGACAAAGCCACTGCAGCCTCTCTCTCCTCCACAGCCAGTGCCAGGGGCAGACCCCAGACTATCCATATTTTTATTATCAATAACTAACATAAGAATGGACTAACATAAGAAGAAGCTCCATTCCCGAGTCACTTACACGCACTTCTTCCCATTAGACGGGATAATACATTGACTACGGGGGCTTTTGTGAAAGGTCAATTACAACTATCATAATTAGCTCCATAAACACTGCAGAGATTTGATATAAGGTCTGAAAACAACAAAATAATCTCTCGGGATTTATTGTGTAAAACCTGCTAACGCTGTAGTCGACACGACCACAAACATACAAGAACATATGGGTTCTTGTATTTGTCTTTTTTCAGTCCACTCTCTAATTTTATGTCTTCTGAACTCGTTTAAAATGAAAACTAATGATTGATTTTACATATGGATTGCATCTAATTGCAATCACAATTTGGTATGATTGGCCTTTACAACATCATACTACTGTATACTTACGATTCCAGTGTCCTCAAACTGCGGTACTTTCCTAAATGGGTCATAAAATGTGGTCTGATCTTCATCAAAATCATAAGAATGAATAAACAGTGTCGGCTTAAACTAATACCACCCAAACAATTACTTGTTATCATATTTTTAATGGCCAAAGAGGAATGGTCTAAGATTCATCCTGATCGTTGTGAGCATCTAATCTGCAGGAAAGCAGTTATTGCTGCAAAAGAAGGATCAGCTATTTAATACAAGGGTTCACTTACTTATTCCATACTGTTGTGAATGTTTCAGGTTTTTCTACAAAATATCTTGATAAACTTGTGAATTAATTTTTCTATCGATGATAGCATGTTGTCCAGGCCCTGAGGCAACAAAACAGCCCCACACCATGATTGATGTTGATGTGCTGATCCATTTTTCCTCCACACATGACGTTGTGTGTTCCGCCCAAACTATTCAAATTTGGGTTAATCAATCCACAGTGTATTTTGCCAGTAGTGCAGTGGAGCAGCCGAGTGCTCTTTCGCAAACCAAAGTTACATTGTTTGCATCATAGTGCTTAGAGCAGAAGCTAATTTGCAGACGCTAAATCCCATTTAGGTATCTGCCTAAATCCCATTTAGGCAGATGATGATGAAATTGAGTTAGCATGGTCTCGTGCCCATGCGCGCTTTGTTTTCGTCTGCCACTAAAACATGTACAATAGGCCACGATGAATGATGTGTGAATGAATGGTGGCGGTCAGAGGGTCAGTGCAGCCGCGCTTCTGTCGGTCAGTCTCTAAGGGCAGTCATGGCTACATACAGTACCACCACCGTGTATGGAGTGAATTTAAAGCATCTTGTATAAACCTCTTTGTGACCATGTCTGTTTTAGAAAGAAGAAGGAATCCTGCCTAAAACTGAACTTTTCTGCAATGTGTGAGATTTACACATTTCATACGGTATGTGTTTGAAGTTTCAATCGTCCTTCACTAGACACGAGCTTGCTCCTTGTATTTGATTGGATTGGTGTCATATTTGGACCGATGTAAGAGAATACTTGCTCTGGTTTGAAGAGTTTCATTATTTTTGAAGAAGTTAAGTCTATTTAGGGAGCGTTTGGGAAGCACAGAGAAAGCGCAGCACATCAAAGGAGCAACTAGGCACAGAGTCAGATTAAGCATGAAAAGCATAAGTAGATTTCAAAAGCCTCCACTCTAGAGGCAAAATCATGAGTAAAAAAGCCTTTGGGGCTGTTTAGTTGGCTAGGTTTGGGTGTTTTTATCAACAAGAAGTGAGAGTAGAAGTAGAAAGCCTTGATTGTTATTTATCCACAAATCTGAAGACGGTTAAGTTTGATGCAAGTTACTGTCATTGGGCAACAGACTTCCCTTTTTTATCATGAGCTGCTCCTTTTACCATCAGATACTACTGATCAAACATTACTCCAATAAAAATACGTTTTCTACAGCAAAGACTTCCACTTATGTATTCAAAGTAGAAAGTACATATTAGTTTAATCAAGTGTTATGGAGAGTAGCAACTTCTAAAATGTTTTGGTACTGTTTCAACGATGGGTGTGTTACCCAACGATACCAGTTACCCAAAAAAAGGTTTACGTACTGCCGGTATCAAAACATAAAAGTATCGAAAGCAGGTAGTGAAAAAATATATCTTTAGAGACCGGGTTTTGATGCTTGTTGGGTCTAGGGTCAGCATTAAAGTGCATATGACACGCTTTTGTACAGTAATTATATGGATAACTTCTTTGTAAGTAATAATAATCATTTTATTTCAGTGAAGCAGCAAATGAATGAAGAAATGTTGGGAAGAACTGTTTTTTTTATACGGTTAAAGGCATAGGCAACCTTTTTTCCATACTGAGATATGTTCTTACTTTAGCTTAGACGAGTTGATGCGTAATTGCCTTGTCTTTGTGCGTGCGCTCAGTCACGCAAATGTTGTTAGCGTTTAGCCTCTCCCAGCAAAGGTATAGCTCCAAAGTGGGGTGAAGCTAGAAGCTACAGTACCAAGCTGTTCCACGTTTTCCCTATTTAAATACAGTTATCTAAGCCTTTATACAATCCAAGTCTTGTTACACAAAATGAACATGACGATTTTCTAAGCGGATAAAAAGGGTAACTATATTGTGAGGCATAATAACATCTGGAGTACTTCGACATCCGCGCAGTAATATCGTCAAAGTACTCTAGGTATTATTACACCTCACAATATAGTGCCCCTTTTTATTTTTATCCGCTTAGAAAATAGTCATGTTTAATTTTGTGTAACTAGACAAGGCTTGTAACATTTCACGTAACTGTATTTAAATAGGGAAAACGTGGAACAGCTTGGTCACTTCTAACTTCACTCCAGTTTGGAGCTATACCTTTGCTGGGAGAGGCTAAATGCTAACAACATTTGCATGACTGAGCGCACACACAAAGACCAGACAGGTACACATCAACTAGTCTAAGCTCAGGTAAGAACATATCTCAGTATAGAAAAACATTGGCCTATTCCTTTAAGCTACTGACAGGAAGTGACATAGAGGTATCGTTCCTTTGACACCACACTCACACCTAGAGCGGCGGAAGAGAAGAGAGCGGCGAGCTTCCATTCATTCCCTATGCTGCCTGGTGACCTAAAAGAAGCCTCCGGGATATATGGATATATATATATTCTAGATGACACATATTTTAGTATTGGTATCGAAAAAAAGTATTGTGTTTAAGTACCAGTATAAAAAATGAACCCAGCCCTAGTTTTACCCATACTTTAAGCCTACATTAGTTTTATTCCTGATTTTGTCCCAGTTTTAAACCTGTTTTTGTCATTTGTAAAACCAAGTCTTGGCCTGGAGGTGCTTGTAAATCCAAATAGTGTAGTGTGAAAACTTTGAGAACCAATGGCATTGCGCTTCAGTCACCCCCCAGCAGTTGCCATTTCAAAATAATAATCTAAATTTCTACAAGCACCAACAGTGTGCAAGTTTTACATTATATGGCATTTTGAAAAAACCTCAGCCTCAGCCTCTATCTGGCGTCACACACTTGGCTAATGTCGCCTTGCGCTGATATAATATTGTCACCTTTATCTCTTCTTATGACAAGGTCTCAGCCGGATTCTTCTTGGATCCCGTTTCATCCCCCCATCTCAGCTGTGATAAGTAGTAAGCGCAGTGGCAGAGGGGAAATCGATAGAAACACAGCGCGTTCACGGCCTGGGGTGTGGGCCTAATCACCGCTTTCTACTGTGCATATGATCCTTCCTGTATAGTCGCATTGTAGTCAACACCTAGACAGATTCTAACACTGTGGTATGGAGTCGTTATGTGCGGAGTTTGCGTGCTGCTTATTACTTTGGGTTATTTGAGTTGTTGTGCCATGACATAAGCAAGTGCTGCAGAATTTGTTCAATTCATTTAGATTTACTCATTTAGTTTAGTCAATGTAATTTCACAGTGGAACACAATGGAGACAAAGCATTTTTCCAACAAAAGAATTAATGATTCTTGCAAAGTTGAGTTTAGTTTAGTTTATTTATTTGTTTGAGCAGTTAACCTGCTCAAAGGGAGTGGGCTGAAGCCAAAGGCTTATAAGCGCCCACTCCAAAATAAAAATAATAACATTACATTTAATATTTACAAGGTAGCAAATCATAAACAAAGGAACATAGGGCAAAGTAACAATAAATAATGAAGAAGAATAAAATAAAAACAACAGCAAAATAAATAAAGAAGAAATATCCACTTTCCCTAGAAAATGAGTGGGAAGATGACAACTTTTTAATTCAACACAGCTGGACACTTCTGCTCGTAAACTGATTTTTCATTATAACAAACTGCAATATTTTAACCTGGATGAATTTAATAAGAAAGCGCAAGTTGTGTTTCCAAAATTTGTAATTAAATAAATCAGATCTGATATTGATTCAAACATTTTGAAAAGCGCAAATGGCAGAAGCATTTTAAAAGTCTGGGCTCTTTGTTTAAACCAACCAGCACCAAATCTGGATTTAAAAACTATACTTAAAGGTTATTATCCAATTATTTACATGACAAAACAGACTCGATATTCGTGCGTATTTGACCTTGTAGTCATGCATGAGTGTATGAGATCAATTGTTTTGTGATCACTTTCTGGTGAGAGGCTCCGTCAGCAGTGAACACCTTCCAAACAGCTGATCCTGGAGCGTCCTGTGATGGAAAGTAAAGGCGCCATGCTGACCATACAGCCGCCGGGTCACTACAAGGTCAAATACGCACCAAATATCAACTTTTTTTCCACATAAAAAGTTGCATAATGCACCTTTAAAGACGAACTAACTTACCTTAATAAATCCTTTTCGTAGTCCCTCTGGGGGTAATACAAGTGTTGATTGGGGGGTCTTTCATCTCCCCCGGTGTCTTGGAACTCCCCCGATTCCAGGTTGGAGTCACCAATACACGCTAATGGAATCACGAAGAAGGAGCTAACAGGCTAACGAGTAAAGCTAACTGCGGGCTAGCGCCACTTTAGCAGTATTTACAGCCAAGTTTGAGTGGCATTGTGGCACAATGTACAATATCCGTGTCTCTCTCCGACTCTCACGGACAATTAATGAGTAAAAAACCGCAACATGCTACAACACCCGCAGTGGCGCTTATGGCCTCTAGGGGCATGAGTTACTTAGAACTGCTTTAAGTCAAAAACATTTGTATATTTTTTTTCTATAACTGAGTTGAGGATCAAAGGTTTCTGTATTGCGATATATTGCTAAACAAAATTTTGTCCCAGCCCTAAACTGAACATCCCGAATGACCAGGTTATTCCATCAATGGATTTCTTCTTCTCTTATGGCACCGGCATATTCCAAGATGACAATGCCAGGATTTGTTTATTTATTTGGTTCCCCATTAGCTGTCTCCAAATGGACAACTACTCTTCCTGGGGTCCAATTCAAGCGATTACAATATTCACATCATGCAGTTAAATTGATGAAACACTTCACATACAAACCTCTCCTCAGTTATACACATATGCACACATACATATAAAGAAATCTAAATATACGGTATATAGACATACACACACAAACAGACTTAGGCTTCCATCAGAAAATGTCTTTTCAATAGTCAGGATCAGGAACATGAAACATCATTTTAACTCATGGATCGGCCGCCACAGAATCCAGATCTTAAAGGAATAGGCCACCGTTTTTACATACTGAGATATGTTCTTACCTTAGCTTAGACGAGTTCATTTGTACCTGTCTGGTCTTCACGTGTGCCCCCCCTCATGTAAACACAGCACAGACGGCGTTAGCATTTAGCCTCTCTCTTCTCCTCTATAGCTCCAAACGAGGTGAAGATAGAAGCTACCAAACTCCTCCACGTTTTCCCTATTTAAACATGGTTACGTGAAGTGTTACACCATAAAGTATAATTACACAAAATTAAACAATGTGGATTTTCTAAGCGGATAAAAAGGGGAACTATATTGTAAGGTGTAATAATACTAGGAGTAGTTCGGCATCCGCACAGTAAAGTGAAGATATCACTGCGCGGATGCCGCACACAGGTACAAATGAACTCGTCAAAGCTAAGGTAAGAACATACTGTAAATCAGTATGTAAAAACGGTGGCCTATTCCTTTAACTCCATTGAGAATCTTTGGGATGTGCTGGAGATGGCTTTGCGCAGTAGTCACACTCTCCCATCATAAATACGAGATCTTGGTGAAAAATTAATGCAACACTGGATCTTTGACATTGCAGAAGCTTATTGAAACAATGCTACAATGAATGCATGCTGTAATCAAGGCTAAAGGTTCAACAACCAGATAGTAGAGCATGCACCTTTTTCGTGGCGACTTTTTCTCCAGGCAGTGTATATTACATTGTATTTTCTTATAAAGCATCCACAGATGGGGTCAGTACGGTTTATTGTGTGTACAGCTATAGCACTAATACCCAGAGCAGCTTAAATACTGTGACTGTGGCGGCGAATCGCAGAGAAAGTATTCATGTTATCTCTTTTATTTTGAGTGAAAGGAGAGCTTCTCAAGATCAACAACTTTGTATTCTATGCAATTAACCATGGGTTGGGTTTAGCATCTTTGTACAGGCCTCACTTCATCGTATAAGACCGGTACTCGACCTCGGCAGCTGCACTGAGCCTAGGAATCGGATTAGACTGGGGAATAAATGGTGTCGGATAAACCCTACCCCATAAGCTCACATAAGTCAGTTTAGGACAATTATGTATACGCCTTTTAAAAAGATTTACTATCTGTTGTGAATTCATATTGTTTTGCTGCTGATGTACCCTTGATAAAAACGCAGGTCTCAACTCTTTTATCCCAATGGAAACAAACGGAATAAAATGAAGGATTACCACGGCAACGGTATAAAGATTTAGGCCTATAGCTTTTGCAGAACAGTCTCTCAATTCACTCTGGAGGATTACTCAGACGTTTAGTTCTTGCATCAACAGGAGGCGGGTTTGTTGTGTCCCTAATTGCTCTCACCGCGTTCATTGTTTGCTTATATGGGAGCTAAAGCACATAGTCTGAAGTGCTGCTGGCAGATAGTATTTTAAATGAGACAGAAAGCCGTCTCCAAACTTCACACAGCGACACTCGGGCGCCTGTGCAGAAGGGGATTTGTCAGCGGCGGCGTGAGTAATCAGGCAGCGGCATCGTTTCTTTGATAAGAGAATTTTACATGTCGGGTTTTTGACATTCATTAGGTTTCAGTCCTGTGCGTATACTGAAGTGTGGAGCCCCCCAAAGTATCTCTTAAACTGAAAAGTTCCCTTCAGAATCTCTTTTACAGGGCTCCTGCTGTACATGTTTTAGTGGCAGGGAAAAGGAGAGAGCCCAGAGGAAACGTATGCAGACGCAAACTCCACAATCCAATTCACTTTATTTATAGAGCACACTTAAACATCTCCAAAGTGCTGCACATAAGATCAGGCACCACATGGTCTGGAAGTTGAACTCAGGACATTCATGCTGTGCCGGTATGGTCGTTTTTAGTAGTTGTAAAGACTGAGCGGTAATGGATGTTTGAAACGTGTTTTCTGTCCTGTCATTGCAGCTACTGTAGAAGTGATTCACCTGATTGTGCAGAAAACCACATTTGAGTCGGTTTGATCAGGGCCAGCCTTGGGCATAGGTAACCCAGGCGGCCACCTAGGGCGCTATCTGCTAGAGGGGTCGGCGAAATCCGCTTTAATTTTTGAATCCCGTTGCACGTTTGGAACAGAAAGTGATAGAGACGTTGGGTTTCTAGGCCTCTGGGGAGCCGGAGCGGTACACATTTTCACCACAGCGGTGAAAATGTGTACATTTACTTAAAGAGGGGGTATTATGCTTTTTTCAATCACATAGCACCAGTCTATAGCATACTACAATGATGACGTAACCTTCTGTTGGTCTGTATATGCAGTAAATTAAAATAACTGCCTTGAATAAAATTGCTCTCTCAAAATGGCTGTACTGAACGTCTTGAAATAGGCCTCTGTCTCTTTAAGAAGCTTTCCGACACGCCCCCTTCAGCACACTGCTGTGGCATCAAAACAACACTACTGTGCGGGGAGGGGGCTCTGCTGAGCTGAGGAGCAGTGGTTGGTGGCTTGGCTGGTGACAAAAGGTCCAGAGGCGTCTCCAGGAGGTGGGGGCGTTCCTAGGACGACTGAGGCATAGCTACACCTAAAATGGCTGCCGTCTATGTTTTTACTGATTACTCAAAAATATGTGAATGAGCCAAGGCAACACTCCAGGCATGTGTTTAATGAGGGAATGACATAATAACATGATATAAAGCTTGAAAAGGTCGATTTTACATAATGCTCCCCCTTTAAGAAATAGAGGTTCCTCCTCCAACATAACTGTTCTGCTCACGTTTCATGATTGCACATGTTCAGATTTTGTTTTAAATGAATAGATAATCATAAATACAATATAACAATGATAATCACAATAGAATAAAACTAGCCTTTTCCATATCACAAGTAGTAGTAAGGGGGCAAGATTGAACTTTTCAATCTTGCCTAGGACGCCAAATAGGCTATGGCCCTTGATCTACCCTAAGATCAAGACAAAAATATTCCCTATAGAAACAAGCTTTTTATTTCTTCATAGAGTTTCTTTTAAATCTCATTTCAAGTGAAAAAATGTAAAAGCTGTTGTTCTTTAAGTGGTATAACGCCTGTTCCATTGATAAGTAACGGGGCAGCTTGATATTACAGTGCCAATAACATATAAGCACTGATATCAGTCTGGGGTCGTTAAATGGTTCGGGGAGAGGATGACCTTTTGGAGCAGAATTTGCTGCTGATTGGATCAAGCACACTGCAAATCCATTACATATTTACTTTTGATGTTATGCGTGTTAAGTATGTAGCGGTGCACCTCGTGTTTTCATCAATAATCTAACTCACGCAACCTTAACTCACGCACTGTGCTTGATTTTTTTCTAGTAGTAGTAAACAACATTTTATTTTCCTCCTTTAGTTTCTCATAAGCTCAGACAATTGTGCGAAAAACACTGTGCATCTAATTTTAAAGCATTTGTATCCATGAATGTGTGGGCTAGTTTTGTAACATTTTTGTGAAAGTGACCCTGTAAGTTGTGAAATGTGACTATAAACTCGCCCCTGTGAAGAGATGGGATCCTACAAAAATGTAAGGAAGTTAGGAATGAGTTCGGATCAAACATTTTAATTTGGTGGCTTCTTCTTTCATTGTTTGTAATCAGAGAATCAGGTATAGGTCCTTTAAGTGATTCATTTCATTTAGGATGGTATTATGAATGAAGTGCAGAACAATAGTGTGTGATTAACTTCAGAACTGCATAAGGCACCGAGTTTGTATTGACAGGATCAGGCCATTCACCTCTCTGATTAGGCTATTGACAATCTTACACACCCCTCTGCTCATGTTACAGTTTGGTATGAGTTTTATGTTGCTCAAACTAAACTCCCTCCTCTCCCTGTGTCTCCTCCAGGAGTGTTGACCTAAGCCTGAAGCCCGATGGAGACGTTCCTGGTCTGCATGATGATGCTGGGCGTGGCGGCGGCGAAGGCCCACAAAGTCCAGATATGCCCCAAACGCTGCGTGTGCCAGTTCCTCAACCCGAACCTGGCCACGCTCTGCGACAAGAAGGGCCTCCTGTTCGTCCCGCCAAACATCGACAGGCACACCGTGGAGATGCGACTGGGCGACAACTTCGTCACGAACGTCAAGAGGAAAGACTTCGCCAACATGACCAAGCTGGTTGACCTGACGCTTTCCCGAAACACCATCGGAACGATCGCGCCGCACGCTTTTAAGGATCTGGAAAACCTGCGCGCGCTCCACCTGGACAGCAACCGGCTGACGCGGATCACGAACGACACTTTCAGCGGGATGTCCAAGCTGCACCATCTCATCTTGAACAACAACCAGCTCACGCACATCCAAATCGGGGCTTTCAACGATCTCACGGCGCTGGAGGAGCTGGATTTGTCCTACAACAACTTGGAGAGCATCCCGTGGGTGGCTATCCAGCGAATGTCCAGCCTCCACACCTTAAACTTGGACCACAACATGCTCGGCCTCATCCCCGAAGGCACGTTTTCCGGGTTGCAAAAGCTGAAAAGGCTGGACGTGACTTCGAACAAGCTGCAGAAGCTGCCTCCCGACCCGGTTTTCCAAAGGGCCGGGGTCCTGGCCACATCGGGGATAATGGGACCGACGTCTTTCGCGCTGAGTTTTGGAGGGAACCCGTTGAGGTGCAACTGCGAGCTGCTGTGGCTGAGGAGGCTGCGGCGGGAGGACGACCTGGAGACGTGTGCCGCTCCGCAGCATTTGGCCGGGCGGTATTTCTGGACTGTTTCGGAGGAAGAGTTTCTCTGCGAGCAGCCCCTCATCACCAGGCATTCACAGGTACGATTTAAGGATTTAATTAAAGTTTTCATGGATTTCTGCCAGTTTAAGGGGAACTAGCAAACATTGTCCATTGACTATTGGATAAAAACAATATAAACAGTAGAGACAAGATCCAAGGAACAAATCCATTAGTTGTCGGCTCTATCTAATGCCCTGTTGGGTTTAAATGCTTTGATGTGATGAACAATCTCAACACTGAAAAAATGACCATCTTAAATGAAATAAATGACTTAAATTGTTCTTTATATTTAATTTGAGTCAGTTTGGACTAATCTAAGATAAGATAAAAATGCTAATGCAAAAAAACAAGTATAAATCACACTTGAAATCAGACAAATTCACTTTTACAATGTTCCCAGAAAAATCAAATTAAGAAAAAATGTACTTGTTCCATTCTCGATAAGACTATAGAACAATAATAGATCCTTATCTGATCTAAGACCAGATAAGGATCTGGACTTTGATCCTTATCTAAGACCAGACCAAATCTACTCAAACTTTAGATTTAGTCTCTTAATTCAAGTAGATTTATGCCATTTCTCAAGATAATCATTCTTTTCCAGTGAATATTTTACATTTCAAAAAGAACTAAGCAACTTGTTTACGTTAATAAATCCTTTCCGTAGTCCCTCTGGGGTTAATACAAGTGTTAATGGGATGATTGGGGGGTCTTTCATCTCCCCCTGGTGTCTCTGGCCAGAAAACCACAAATGCTACCAGGTCGGAGTCACCAATACACACTCATGGAATAATGAAGAAGAAGCTAACAGGCTAATAGGCAAAGCTAACTGCAGGCTATAGGGCTGAAACAACTAATCGATTAATCGACAACTAATCGATTATTGAAATGGTTAACAACTATTTTAGTAATCGATTGATCGTTTTATAGTAAACACAGACTTAAATAGAGCAAAAATGACAAGAACATTTTTGTTTTTGATGGAAATCTGCTTTGCTTTTCGGGTTGGGTATGTAGTGTTTTATAAACTCCATCAACATCAAGCAGTGTCACTTTAGTTTTATGTGATAAAAAACATTCACCCTTTCCATGCACTATTCACTATTTAATTTGATTGATCGTAAAAATAACCGGTAGATTAATCGACTATCAAAATAATCGTTAGTTTCAGCCTAGTGGGCTAGCACCACTTAAGCAGTATTTACAGCCAAGTTTTAGTGAAAAAATGATCTCCATTGTGTAATTGGATGAACAATATCCCTCTCTCCCTTTGTCTTTTCTGTCAGCGTAGTATTTACTCTCACGGACAATTAATGAGTAAAAAACCGCAACATGCTACGACACCTGCATCGTCATTGATTTATTATGATGGACTATAGCTACAGCTTTTTATATGAATCTAAGCTCTATTGCTACGGGGTGACTTTTAGTATTCTTGCAAATTTATCTCAGAAAACGACGATAGCTCATACTGTAAATTATAAACAGCATTCCAATAGGCCGTGAAAAGACAGAGCATCTTTATATACACCATCTTCAATACAGCAGTAACTCCAGTAAAAATGGAAAAGGTCAAACACCTTCCACTTATTCTACAAGAATGCATTCGTCTCATGTAGAGTCTAAATATAAAGAGGTAAGTCAAGGTGCACACACAAATGTCCTCGAAGCATAAGTTTCTTTCTGCCATTTTATATTACATGTAACAAAAATGGAAATATCTAAAGTATCCCACAGGGTTAGAGACGCCTGATCTAAACTGGCCTTGTATGTCTATGAAGCTAGATTTTTCCATATTACATCAGTGTAGCACACCAGTGAGGCATATACTTTTTGTTTTATTTGAAACAGAAACATATAAAAATAATAATGTTCCAAAATGTTGAAAAGTGAACAGGGTGAACCGGTGATGTATAAACTTATGAGAACCTGCCCCTGAATTACAGTTCGTATTTTACACATGGCTTTACTCTTGGTGCTGCTGCCTGTTTTGTGTGGAACAAGGATGAGTGACAAAGTAAAAATGTAAGAAACCTCAGATCAGCTTCTAACAAAGGGAATTCTTTCTATCTACAACTGTATATCTTCCACCTGGCCGCGTATCACAAAGAACAAAAACCATGATATATATTAGGCTCTGAATGTCTGTGCCCAGTGTCTGCGCCATCATTGTTTTTCTCATTTGTTCCCAAGCTATGACTTTATCAAAAGATTAACAAGCGTTTTCACACGATTCATGCGACAGAGGAGAAAGCAGCACAGAAGCCAGTGGGCGGAGGACACGTCTTAAGTTGTGCTTTCTCTCAAACAGAGATAACGGGTCCATGTTTTGTTGTTTGAAATAAATCTGCAAACAGACATTTCACAAAGGTTTTCTCTTCCCTCTGTGGGTCCACAAACCGGAAACATTATCCTTCTCGCTTGAACTGTGGTTCCCAAAGTGAGGTCGCGGGCTCCCTGGGGGTCCTCAAAGGTTCTGCAGGGGACCCACTCAAAAGCTTGTAAATTAAAAAGAGTGAGTTTGAAAGGAAAAATAGATAAACATTTAAAACTTTAAATCAGTATTAAAGATTGTTCCTTTTAGTAAGACAGAAGGTTTGTTTACCTGCTTAACTAATCACAGGAAGTGATTGAAACTAGTTTAAACTAAGAAGATAATATGAAAGATATGAAAGACTTTAAATCAGTGTTAAACCATTCAGACATTATTTTATATGTATCAAACTGTAAAACCAATGATTTTGAATTTGATGAATAAAGAAAAATAAGGACCTGTAAGTCATTTAAAAAAAAAAAAACATTGGGTTACTCTATCCCCCTTCTGGGTCGTTCTAAAGACACATAGTTTTATATTAAAGTCATGTAAGTTTGCAAAATGAGGAGAGTGATAGAGTGAAATTTAAAAAGTCAAGTCCCCCTGTTTCCTCCTGATTGGACCTGAAAGCCACGTTTGCAAACGAACAAGCTCCCTCCCCTCCTCCTGATTGGAGCTCGTCTCATTGGTCAAAGTGATGGCACCTGTAGATAATAAATATAATTATTTAATATTACTTATGCTAGGTCAAATTGCAGGCTCAGGTGTTTTTTCAACATTCAACTTACATTAACTTTGAGTGGACAGACTGGTTGACAGGATATATCCCTGGGCTGGACGGGGCCTCACTTGAAGTTTGCATGCTCTCCCCGTGTCTGCATAGGGTTCCTCCGGGTGCTCTGGTTTCCCCTATACAACAAAAACATGTACAATAGCCCAGGATGAATGAGAGTGTTTGTAAACGCCGGCTGTGCGTGTTTACATGCATGAGTCCCATGTGTGTTCATCAACATGCACTGTCCCAACCAAATACACAATAAACTGGAAAATCTGAGGTGCATCGGGACTTAACCCATGAATACTACATTAGAAATGCCCTAAAAGGATCTGAAAAATAGGGCTCAATACTATACTGTATGTACTTCAAGAATGACTTTCAGCCTCTTTCTATGGCTTTGACTTTGCATTTGAGTTGATTTATTTGATCAGAGACAATGAAAAAAAGACATTAGTCTACGTATAAAAAAAGAGATGCCATGTGCTAGCAGGTTAAAGCACAAAATATAATTTCCAAGCGCAGTCCCTAATACATGTTTGGTACGTCAGTAAGTCTTTTATAACCAAACGCATTATGTAAATTTCAGAGGAAAAACATATGGATATTGGGCTGCACAAAGAATCTGATTATCATGACTACATTTTTATCTACTTATATGACGAGGTTTGATGCAAAAAGGAAAATAAGTCCTTTTAGGAGCATAAGCAATGAGCAATGTTCCTCCAGTAAACGTACTAAGCAGAAATCCCACTTCTTCTTCACAAAATCCATATTCAGTTATGCCGCCTGAACGAGGCATTTCTCCCTCCCTCGGATAATACAAGATGACACCCGAGACGTCTTTGAAATCAGACCAAATATTAGCTTAGCGACTGCAGGAAATCCAACAAGCCCGGTGGGACGCTGCGAGCTTCCTTTACTGGCACAAAATTACCAAATATATGGAATTAGTCGTAAATGTTCTCCAGCGCCTGGTCTAGGGAGAATTTCATGTAGATTTTTTGCGATTTACTTTTAATTAAGCCATTCACAGGCCTATAGTGGATAGATATAAGAGGCTTACAGCAATTTAGGCTTTGATTTATGGATCCCAACAATATTATCCGATCAAATAGCGGCGTCCATAGAATCTCGTTTGCATTCACAGGGAAGCGTTTGCATAATTATAATTACTTGGACTTCAGAGCGTATGCTGTTGTGTTGATTAGCGAGCTTTCACGGTCATGCTAAAGTCAATGCGACATGGGAGATCCGTGTGTATTGGTTTGTTTACACGTTTACAAATGCAAATCATCCATTGCTGGAGGATTTTACTGGATAATGAATGAAATAATGGCTGTTCTACAAAAAAAAAACGCAAAAAAATAAATAGTAGCTTGTCATTTAATTAGATACCTCACTTTTATCGCGAACTAGAATCTAGATTAAGCTCAGTGATGGTGAAAAGTTTAGATCACAAGAATCACTCCCAGCCTTTGTACGGCAACACGACGGGGACAAACCTTCTTCCTTGTCGTGAGTCCGAGGCATTTGACCGTACATCTGCACACAGCGCCTCCTACTGTTTTGGAGTGAGCATTATTAGGCTTTTAAAATGAACAAAACACATGGAAATGTAGGGGAGTAGAAAGTATTATATCTATCTTTCAAATGTAGTGGAGTAAAAGTAGTAAGTTCTCAACAAAAGTACTACTTTTTTTTTTTTTTTTTTTTTTTTTAATAATTAATTTATTACAACTAACAACAACAACAACAAAACTGACTACAACACGACACAGAAAAAAAAGATCACATACATTGACCAAAGACAAAATGTAACACTGACAAATTAGTGTGTGTGTGTGTGTGTGTGTGTGTGTGTATGTACAGTAGCATTATGATATTAAAGTTAATGTATTATTGCTAAATCAAAATTCCAAAGGGTACACTGTAATTTTGAGTTTGTTCCTCTTCCCTCCATCTATAGTGTCCATAATTGAATTTAGTGTTAAAAAAAAAAGAAGAAAAAAAAAGGCAATTACAATCCTGGCCATCCATTTGGTCCTTGAGAAAAGGATAAAACATTTGTGTTGGTGTGTGGTAATATTGTGTTGCATTAAAAATGAAACAGTTAAGTCTCATGCCCCTAATGTAAGTGTTTAGTTTGTCTTCCTGTACTACTCAAAGTAAAGTACAGATCCTTAAAAACTTGACTTAAGTGCAGTACAGTGTGGAATGAAGGTCTAATGTATAATTTGCCTCGCATCTACAAAAGGCGGTATTGGAAATTAATTCAAGGCCGACCTTGCAGGTGAATAGGGAAAAAAAGTTCAATTTAGAGATATTACATTGAAGCTTCTCCTGTGAATTATTGATATAAGTATAAAATGAAAAAAGTTAGTTCTCCATGGTTTAGTATTTTCATATACATTTAACCCTCTATGGCCGTTTCCCTCAGGCAACAAACCACCTCTTCAGGCCCCATTACATTTTTTAAATTATTTTTTTTACAATATTGCCAGACATGTTTCTGTCCAGTGAAATCAGGGGCTGAAGTAGAGCAGGGCATTTGTGTGAGGGTGGAGCCGTCCTTTCAGGAAGCAAATTCACAGATAAAGGTAACATAATTATCACTTTACTATAGGCTTAAATTGGAATAACCTGATACAATAAATATGTGAATATGCATGAATCTGTCAAGAAGCGTGTTAGATTGTTTACCTATGTTTTTTGTTTGTATGACTTTTAAGTTTGTAGTAGTTTGTGTAGTTTTTGGGGGGTTTTTTTTAGATTAAAAGCTAAATAAATTTCAACAACTCCTTCAAAACGTATGAAGTAAACCTGGTGTTTGTAGATACTTTAAGTGGAGTTGTTGTCCTAAGGCCTGTTTAGGGTGCTATAAAGCAGCTATAATATTTATTTCTGAAAAAAAATAGAAACACTTCCTCAGTCTGTTCAAATGACTGTTATCCAGTTATTTTGATCATACTTTTTGATTTTAAAATTCTTTTATCTGTGTTTAAAGCAGTACTAAGTAACTCTTGCCCCTAGAGGCCATAAGCACAACTGCAGGTGTTGTAGCAAGTTACGATTTTTTTAACTTATTAATTGTCTTGGAGAGTAAATACTAAGCTGACAGAAAAGGTGAAGGGAGAGAGAGGTGTTGTACATCCAGTTATACAATGGAAATATTTTCTTTCACTCAAACTTGGCTGTAAATACTGTTTAAGTGGCACTAGCCCGCAGTTAGCTTTGCCCGTTAGCCTGTTAGCTTCTTCTTCGTGATTCTATTAGTGTGTATTGGTTGGTCCGACCCGGTGGCAGTCAAGTTGCAAGCATGGTTTTCTGGCCAGAGACACCAGGGGGAGATGAAAGACCCTCCAATCATTCCATTAACACTTGTATTACCCCCAGAGGGACTACGGAAAGGATTTACTTAGGTAAACACGTTACTTAGTGCTGCTTTAAAAGCTAAATCAATCAACAACTGCTTTTCAACAACTCCTTCAAAACGTATGAAGTAAAACGTGGTGGTGTTTGTAGCTACTACTTTAAGTGGAGTTGTTGTTCTAAGGCCTGTTTAGGGTGCTATAAAGCAGAAACACTTCCTCAGTCTGTTCAAATGACTGTTATCCAGTTATTTTTGATCATACTTTTTGATTTTAAAATTCTTTTATCTGTGTTTAAATGCCTCAGTGGCCTTGCTCCGTGTCATCTGTCCGACCTGCTCGTGTCATACTCCCCGGCACGTTCGCTGAGATCGGCGGATCAGGCGCTGCTTAGACCCAGCGCAAACTCAGAGGAGACCGAACGTTTTCTGTTGTTGGTCCCAAACTGTGGAATGAGCTGCCTCTGTGTAATAAACCGGCTGACTCCCTTACTGTATTTAAATCATGCTTTAAGATGCGTATGTTCTCTTTGGCATTTAGCTAGTTTGGAAGTTGACTTTAATTGTTCAAATCGTCATCTTATGCCACTGTATATATGACTGTATTTTTATAATGTCTTTTTTGTGCGGCACTTTATTCAACGTTGTTGTTTTTAATAGTGCGTTATAAATAAAGCGGATTGGATTGGATACTTTCATCTTTACAAGCTTATCTCATGTTTTTTCCATAATAGCTTTGCAGAAAATTACATTATGTATTTCAAATTAAATTCTTATTTCCGTCACAGTTTTTCATCCTAAAGTGATGCTGGGTCCTGAAGCCTGTTGAGAACCCCTGCTCTAAAGTGTGAGGGAAAAAAGGCAGACTTTGACGCTACATTCTATAGAGGAAAGTATATTCTGCAAAATAAATAAGCAGATCGGTGTAGATTTTGTTAAAGTTTATATTAAGGGGAAAAGTAGCTCAAAACTTGAAAATGATGAAAGAATGAGTTTTGCCTGCAGCGTCTCCCCTTAAAGGGGGGGTATTATGTAAAATCGACTTTTTCAAGCTTTATATCATGTTATTATGTCATTCCCTCATTAAACACATGCCTGGAGTGTTGCCTTGGCTCATTCACATATTTTTGAGTAATCAGTAAAAACTTAGACGGCAGCCATTTTAGGTGTAGCTATGCCTCAGTCCTCCTAGGAACGCCCCCACCTCCTGGAGACGCCTCTGGACCTTTCGTCACCAGCCAAGCCACCAACCACTGCTCCTCAGCTCAGCAGAGCCCCCTCCCCGCACAGTAGTGTTGTTTAAATGCCACAGCAGTGTGCTGAAGGGGGCGTGTCGGAAAGCTTCTTAAAGAGACAGAGGCCTATTTCAAGACGTTCAGTACAGCCATTTTGAGAGAGCAATTTTATTTAAGGCAGTTATTTTAATTTACTGCATATACAGACCAACAGAAGGTTACGTCATCATTGTAGTATGCTATAGACTGGTGCTATGTGATTGAAAAAAGCATAATACCCCCCTTTAAACCCGTATCAAATAACTCAATAAATCAGCATTTCCTGCTCCCTTAACATTCATACCGATGCCGTCTCTCAAAACGTCCATATCGTCCGCGCTCTCAAACCCTCCACAAAGCACCATTATTCTCAAACTGGGCTTGAACAGGCTGTACATAAATAGTACATGCTGCATAATGGAAGTCAGGCCTTTTGAAAGCTTTTTCGTGTCACTGCGATAAATTGTTAAAAGTAAATTCCCCATTGCAGAAAAATGTTGTATTGTAATAGCATCTCCAAACATTAATGGGGCCTTTCTGTGTGGATTTTACATGTCCGAGGTTTTACTATCACAGAATACGATATATCCTGTCTCCAAAGAGGGTTGTTACGTAAAGTTTATGGTAAAGGAGATCTTTTTTTAGTCTTTAGTCTCTAGTTGAAAGCCATGAAAAAGTGACAAAAACACAACGATAAAGTGACAAAAAAGCAACAAAAGATCGACAAAAATGTGACAAAAAAGCGACATAAAAGTGATGATAAAAATAAACAAGTGACGGCAACGCAGCAACAATGTGAGGAAAAAGATCTGTTTAGATCAATATTGTAGGTCTTCCAAATGAGGAGGAGGCGTTACTCTGGCCTATAGGCACTTTATTGTTTATTATTATACGGCCCTTCACAATTCAAGTAGAACGCTCCATTGATTTGAATGTGATTTCCCAACGCTCTACCGGTCATTATTTTTTGATAGAAGACCTCTGAAAAAAATAATGACCGCTGCCAATGGCAACAGAGTTCGTGCTTGTAATACAGGTCTTTCATATCACTCCGCGAGTAGTAGCGACACTATCTCTGTCCCCGTCCCTGCGAGAGAAGTTGAGGGAATCACTCGTGAAGTTAACGGGAGTCCGACTTTCAACTTACCCAGAGATTCACCACCATTCCTCCTCTCCAACTGCACCTTCAACTAAGTAGCTAGGCTAGCAATAAGTAGCTAGCTGTGCTGCTACTAGCCTCGCCCATTGAATTATATAGATGGAAGAGGCATGCTGTCCCAGCTCCTATCTCTTTACATAGTGGTGCTCAGTGGCGCATGAAACCAGTTTCGTCCGCCATAACGGCCCATAGTACCCGTATGACGCGTCACCTGTATCTATGCTCCGTACGGCCCAAGTGGGTAAAAGCAGCGGGAGCGCGCACAGCTGCCGACGAAGCCTCAGAGCGGAGCGGACGCCATTACGCTGCAAGTTAAATCTCTTGATATAATCGTACTTTAAATACAAAATGAATTTTTAAGGCCATTTGAGGCGATTAAGTTACTATGTTAAGATGATCTGTGGGGTCAGTTTGTCAGTGCAGGGCTTAATAAGCTAGATAGCCCCGCTCTTTTACAACAACCGTAACTTACAGCGGCCCTTCGAACGTACGTCGCCGCGCTAATGTACTCTCGCTCGGCCACTTTTCTGAGAAGTTTCGTAAGTGCTGGCCGTCTTCATATTGCAATAGAAATGATAAAAATCGACTTTTTACTTCACTGTATTTGCTAGTATAACCTCACCACTAGAATTGTTTGGCTGAAATACAAAGGAGCACTACAAAAGTGTTCTATATTGCATTATCATTAGTATAATTTGAAGTAAATGCTGTACCAGTACAGCATTTATCTGTACTGGATCCAGGGCAGATGCAGAAATCATGTTTTGTTGTTTCAATATAGGTTTTATTGGTACTGTACCTACGTTATCTGAAAAGAAAGGTATAAACATCACCACTGAAGTAACTTAAATGATTTACCTTTTTTTTTATTATCGAACCAAAAAGCTATTTTCAAAGCCGTGCAGCCTAATCAGAAAAACGATCACGTCTTCATTAGTTTAAATTGTTGTTGTTCATGTTAGCTAATAGGCCTACTTTTTAACATTTAAACACGCTTGCCATGTGTAGGTTCGCAATACATTTTAGTACTGACTGAGTAAAGAAAAACTTACTTTAGGTGCCTGTTAGCGTTTATCCTAGTCCAGTCCCGTTCATTACCGTATTGTTGTCTGTTTGGCTCTCAGACCGCTTAACGGGGAAGACCTCTGCTCGTTCATGAGTCTTCACGCACACGCTCGCGCACGTCCACAGCAGTGGTGACGTCACGTCATTGGAATACTTTTTAAAAATTGTTTTTGATGCTTTACAATTTTTTTACGAAGAAAAAAAGTCCATGTCCTAAAAATAGTAATTTTAAAGAAATATATTTGCCTTAGTCTGAAACTTCAGATGCCCCGTGGACCATTTTACAGGCTGCTCCTTTTACATTGTTGTCTATGGCGAAAAAGGCTGTTGAGCCGTAGGGTGCAATATCACGGCCTGCCACTATCACAACTCATTTCAGAGCAAAGGGGGCGGACCCCCCCACTGGCCTCGCCACACTGCCTGGAATCAACAAACGTTGCCAAGCAACGCGCAAACTTTTGGGAACTATTTGCCGCGGAAATCATTAAATAAACCTTTCTGTCTTCATAAAAGTGTATGAAGTTTATTTGTGTGTGTACAGTTGGCAAACAGCCGTATAATAAGCGGGATAATGTATAGAACGCCGGTCATTATCGGGAAAATAAGTACCTTCAGGGCGAACTGGACCCCTCCGCTGCGCGTCGGGATCCAGTTCTTAATGTATCCCTATTAGTCTTTACCTTGGTAAAGACTATTCTTCCTGGGGTCCATGAAAATGCTACATTTAAAATATTACAAAACATCATTACATATACAAATACATAATTAAAATCGCATTCCTGAACACCACAAAAACATGCTAATACAATGTTTCAATACACCTAACTGTACATACATAACCTGGGAGATCATTGTTCTCTACGTTATATTCCATGATTTAGGACATGTTTTTTTTTTTTACCATTCTTTTAAAACAGCTTTTGAACACCAATGCTGTTAAAGACTGAGGTAGGTTATTCCATAGAACAGTTCTCTTCAGAGCATTTGTCCTCAGCTGTTGAGGTGTAAAATGACACTGTGAAGCCTGTCGAGTATTTAAACCATGTTTCACTGGTCAGCCATATTTGGGAGAACAGACCTAAGGGTTTTTGAAGAGTGTAAACATTATTGCAAAACAATATAAGACTGCAGGCCACTCTTTCCTCTACTTTAAACCAGGACAGCCTATCATGCATGGCACTAAAAGTAAAAGCTCCAGTCGAGAAGCTTTTAGATTTGGGTAAAGCCGAACTGGAAAAATACACTTGAGGTTAAAAAAGCATAAGTTTGTCAAAAATACAAACAATATGGTCCAGAGCAAATTCTACTGCAGTTCAAATGTTCCATATTTCTTGCTCAAATGTTGTGTCCAAATTGCCTTTGATACCGACATTTCCCCTTATTTCTCTCTGTAATAGAATGTTCGCAAATTAAACGGTGGATACTTCCTTTTTTGCCGAGGCAGTGTTGTGTTTTCCCAGCCCTCATTTCCATATCCGTCTGATCTCTGTCACTGTGTCTCTCTCAGGAGCTCAGAGCGTTGGAGGGGCAGAGTGTGACTCTGCGCTGTAAGGCCAGAGGGGACCCGGACCCTGTCATTCACTGGATCGCCCCGGACGGACGCCTCATGTCCAACTCGTCCCGCGCCGCTGTCCACGCCGACGGGACGCTGGACATCCTCATCAGCACTGTCAAGGACTCAGGTCGGTTTACTTAAATATAAAATCATGGGAGAGCTAGAGAGTAATGCTTTGTGACATCCAGTCTGCAAAACAAAGATATATCGATAAATTGAAATTACTCAAATTAAAAGTATTTGAGCTTAATATGAGTCATTTTGTCTGGTGTTTTTGCATTTAAAATAAGAGAAAAAACATAATATCTCTAGTAAATGGAGATGTATTATCTCATTTTAAGTGCAATAACTTGTATACCCTCAGTTATACTCCTGGAATGTATTTCTGTCAGTGGGTGTCAGTAGTGAACCCTGCTCTGCCCTCCCTCCCCTACCATGGCTTTCCTCCCCTCCCCTCCTTGTGATAAGTTCAAAGACAAAAGGGAAATATCAATAATCTTGTGTGCAACATTAGCAGAATAAATAGAATATGTAGCAAAGTAAACATTTTGATACTTATATTGATTTGCTGAACTGCAACTGTCCTGTAAGTCTGTGTTTTTTGGCATTTAGAACATAATACTTCCATTAACTACATTTATAGTGCAGAGCTTTTAATTCCCGCAACCCTCAAACACCTCATACACTTCCTGTAGGTTTTGGATTATTAAACAAACAAAAAAACATGGACATTTCATGAGAATTTCAGCTGCAGCTTTCTTTTGTAAACTTCTGTCATAATGCTAAACTCTGACTGTTGTGACTTCTGCTGCTTCAAACATTTGTGATCTCTGCACGTGTTTGTGTTTACATGGTGTGGGGGCAGGTGAGGGGTGTGTTTTTGGTGGGTGCATCGTGAGAGGTGCACTGCGGGACAAAGTTAGTTGCTGTTTTGAAGGTGGCACATCTAGCGATACAATGTGGGGAATTAAATTTGGTGTAAAACAAGTAATTTAAAGTTTTATTCAAACTTATTGTGTTGTAATGTTTAATCTTGTTATTGCAATATTCAAGACATGCATCAAACTTCATAACGTCATATTTTTTTGTCATTTGTCTCTAAAAGATATAATCAATTGTCACCTACTCTATCAACCAAGTCTATTTGATCTGTATTAAAGGAACTTGATACAAATTACAAGCATTAAAAATGCTGTTATGGCCTGCTTCCGCTGGTCCTTACAAATTAAATAGAATTGGGGCAGGCGAGATGTGGACCTGTTGTAGGGTCCCCTCTCAGCGGGCTCATAAATCTTGTCTTTTTAAAGCTCCACTCAGTATAGGATTATAAAGCAGTTCACAACATCAACTAGTTAGGGCAGCAGGGTGGGGGCTCGCTGGTGGGGGGGCTACCGCCCTCTACCAGCTTGCCACATAACACCCTGGCTTTTTAACGCATCTCACAAATAGGGAAAACAATCAAAAACCACTGACAGAACAATCTTAACCAACATTATTACAGTGGAAGCAGGTATGAGGGAAACGAGAAACATGATAAATTTGAAGATGATATTTTTGAGAATGATATTATTGTCATTGTTATTATGGTGATGATAATATATGTATAATTATGTGCGCTAGTAATGTATGTGTATACTGTATATATGTCTGTATGTGTGTATATATATGTATATCTAAAACACTATGACTACTTAAACAATAAGTAAATCAACAGAATGGTGACCAGAATGGTAATATAAGCAATAATAAAAAAAATAAGAGAAAATTATAAAACTAAGTAAATACACTCAGAAATCACAAACTTTTGTATTTGTATTGTATTGTATTGTATTTTGAAATTGGGGTAGGCACTTATAAGTTTTCTTGCTTTGGCCTACTCCTTTTGAGTTATTATTTATTTTTATTTTTATAGTTTTTTTGTGGTAATGTAAATGTAATGATGTAACTATTGTAAATAATAATGCACTGTAAATAATAGCTCAAATAAATCAAATCAAATCAAAGATCCTAAACTGAATCCATTTCCTGTGTCCCAGGCTCGTTCACGTGCGTGGCGTCGAACCCGGCGGGCGAGGCTCAGCAGACGGTCGACCTGGTCATCGACAAGCTGCCGCACATCACCAACAGCACCGCAATCGAGCAGGCGCCCGGCAACCCAGGCTCCTCCGACATCGCCACGGTGACCAAGACGGGGGCGGAGGCCGGCAACGTGCCCCTGAGCAACGGCAAAAACGGCCAGGAGAAGAAAGTGGTGATCGCCGAAGCCACCTCCTCGTCCGTGCTGGTCAAATTCAACTTCCAGAGGAGCATTCCCGGGATCAGGATGTTCCAAATACAATACAACGGCACCTACGACGACTCGCTGGTGTATAGGTGAGGATAATACTAATACTATAACAGGAGAAACTCTAACCGGGCCGGGTATTTAAGCAAAACCGACTTTTGGAGCTGTTTTACTACATTGCAATGTCATTCTCTCTCCCGAAATGTCGTGTAAAACTTTCAGTGTGTGTGGAAGTGCTAATGGTCAAAAAGGCAATTTGGTTTAATTATGTCATTTGAAACTTTTAGAGAGAGATATCGATCAGCTTTTGCAGACTTCGGCTCTGTGGGGAAGCGGTCTGTTATATGGTGCTGACTGTCCTGCGTTACCATGGCGATCAGCTGCGATACGTCAGTTTTAAAGGGATATTTCAGGATTTTTGACATAGGGCCTCATTTTCTAGTTATCCAGAGTGTTGTTGATGTCTGGAGATATTTTTTTCTTAAATTCATGCAGTTCTTATATTTGAAGAGTCTAGTGGTGCTAGGCTAGGCTAAAGCATTACTATGGTATCAGTTAGCCTGCATTAAAAACAGTCAGACCCACTCCACAGTGCACCTGAGGTAAATCACTTATAACACCAGACTAACCATATAAATGTCTGTGTTAATAGAATAATTTTTGAAATATAACTGACCTTGTATCACATGAATTACCGCATTTTGAGGGACTATTTTCTCGCAGATCACTCCGCCGATGCGTTAGCTTACAGCCACGAAGCTGATGCTGCTCAAATATAAGTTATTTTAAATGCAAAATGATTAAAATTATTCTATCGACACAGACATTTATATGGTTAGTCTGGTGTTATAAGTGATTTACCTCAGGTGCACTGTGGAGTGGGTCAGACTGTTTTTAATGCAGGCTAACTGATACCATAGAAATGCTTTAGCCTTGCTCTAGCCTAGCGCCACTAGACTCTTCAAATATAAGAACTGCATGAATTTAAGAAAAAAATATCTCCAGACATCAACAACACTCTGGATAACTAGGAAATGAGGCCCAATGTCAAAAATCCGGAAATATCCCTTTAATAAACCGAAGCAGAGGAAGGGAGGGAAGGGTGAGAGTTCAGTTTCCTGCCAGCCTGGTGGATGGAGCGGCCCGTAGACTCCTATCTAAAGGCAGTAAGTGAAGAGACGTGATGTGTCTGGGATCACCCATGGTTCTGAAGGGTATGCGGGTGGGACAGGTGGAGTAAATAGAGGGGAGAGGGGCACAAACGATCTCCTCCAGCTCACTCTGCGCTGGAGGCTCCTGCGGCAGAATGCAGTGCTGGAACTGTACCACACAGTGATGCAGCTTGTCGGGACGCTCTCTGTTGTCCCTCTGTAGAAAGTGCACATTATGGGGGGGCGCTGCTGATGTTCTTTCCTGACCAGTGTTTGTGGACAAGAGGGGTATACTACGAAGCTGGATTAGCGGGGTTTTAACTCAGGTTTTGCGGTTTTACAAAGCTGGAAAACGTTCTAGCAGGGTAGATCTCCATGGAAACATGCCCTTTAGCGCATAACCTGCTACTGGACCAGGATCAGTTCCCGGCTTAGAGGAGAAGAGGAGAGAATCCTCCGCTTTGTCACCCAAACTCTGTGGTGTAGGAGGGAGTGAGCAGCAGAGGGAAGAGGAGGGAGCACCTTGAGCACCAGCGAGAGAAGTCCTTTGTTTGAAAACGTGCGTGGATTTTATAAAGTAGCGACATCATGGTATAAGTTTTCCTACACGTGTGGCTGACGCAGATTGTAGATGACTATATGAAAAAGGCTTGTTTCTCATTCACATAACAGCACGAGTGTTGCATTTAAGTGCTTTAAAGGAGCATTCATTTTTGAGAGAAATATAAGTATTTTTGGGGGGTATTTTCCCTACCCGGAAGACAAGACGCTTCGATTCAGTTAACTCCGCCCCTCTCTCCGCTCATTCCACATTTGCAGTATTATAAATATAAATATTGCTGCAAAAAGTGAAGTTACTTCACATAATGCAGTTATAAGGAGTTGACATGTGCAAAGCAGTTTCATAAATGGCTAACACACACGCTAACACACACGCTAACACACGTTTTGATTGACTCACCGCTCAGTCTGGTCTCCCCATGAGATCGCGTTGGTTATAAAGTTAATCCACTTTGATTCTGGCCAAGGTTCACCAAGCATCCATCAGGTTGGTTGATAAAGTCGCTGAATCCCAGAAAGAAATTCCAACTTCTGGCGAGTGCACTCTTCTTTAGGAAGGTTGAATAGTCCTGTTCCTCTCGTAGCCAAACGCGCATCCGTGGCATTATCGTTCGGTAAGAAAAAAGAACAGGCGGTGTCCAGAGTAGGTTAGAAAGAGCTCAGTCTTCAAAAACAACACTTATGCTCAGATCCATGGCTCCTCCAGCCGTGGGTGCGCTTGATTAGTGTCGTGGGACAGCACAGACGCATCGGAGAGTTGCTGTTTTTTTTTTTTATTTAAAAAAAAAAATAAAAATAAAAAAATAAATAATTAAAAAGCTAAAAGGCCTAAAAATCAGGCCGTAAGGCATTACATTACAGACGTAGAGCACTTCCATTCCGCTGTGACGACACAACTGAACAGCTCAGTCATTTACCAGGAGAGGGCAGAACAGCTGCTCAGAGAGCAGGATTCAGGAGGATTACTTAGAACTGCGTGAATGAAGCCAAAAACCGTTCTGGGGGTGTTTTTTGATAAGGAAATAGCATAACAACATGGCTAAAAGCTCAAAAAAGTCGATTTTGCATGATATAGCTCCTTTAAAGCTTGTTAACAAATGTGAACATACTCCTTATGTGCTGCTCGGTTCAGACTTGTGCCGTTCATGGCGCTGTATAACATATTTGTCATGAGCAGTGTTAATTTCGTCGACTAAAATATTTTGTCTAAAAATGTCCAGATATTTTAGTCGACTAAAATAAGACTAAATAAAAATGAAAAGGAGAGACTAAAATCATCCAAACTTCTATTGACCGTCTGAAAGAGCCTCATATCATGTAAATTCACTGCCAAAGGAACAGCTCTGAGCTTTGTTCATGTGGGAGAAGCTCCATGAAGCAGAAGACCTAGAGTAAATATGATTATAATTTTTTTATTTTATTTATTTATTTATTTTTTCTTAGTTTATTTGAGCAGTTAAAAATTCTGCTCAAAAGGAGTGGGCTGAAGCAAAAGCTTATAAACGCCCACCCCCGAATGATATAAATGCAAAGACTTGCAATTTTAGTCGACTAAAACTAGACTAAAATTGAAGATATTTTTTGACTACATTTGTTTTTGTTTTTGTTTGTTTGTTTGTTTATTTGAGCAGCTTACATTTTCCAAATTACAAAATACACATTTAAACAGTCACAGATGCTCAAAAGGAGTAGGCTGAAGCAGAGAGCTTATGAGCGCCTACCCCACATTTGACATAATAAACATTTACATTTCACAGTAATACGTGAGGACTGTATCCACAACAAAGAAGAACTTGACTAAAATTACATTTTCGTCAAAAGACTAAAACTAAATTAAAACATGTTGTCAAAATTAACACTGGTCATGAGTTTAGTGATAGAGTTTGATATTCAGACGAAGTGTGTTTCTTCCGTGATTGGCCGCTTGGCGCTGACTCCTCCTGCTCCACATCAACACGCTCACAAATCCTCAGAGAAACCCAGGTTTAACTAAACCGGCTGATAACATGCTCCTGAAGCTCCTTGTCTGGGTTTGTCTACTGGGATTCGAGGAACGAATCAAGGCTAAGTTAAACCAGCTTCGTAGTATAGCCCTCTGGACACTTACTTACTTTCACAGCACCACGAAATACAGTGTCATCTTTTTAACATGTACAGTAACTCATAAAGCCTGAAACCCACCGGTGTAGAGACATCGCTTTGTTTGGCTTGTTGTGGGTTGCGAGGCTTTTGCCAAAAATCAAAATGAAAAAAGTCTCAATTCCAATCATTTTAGCTCATGTTTTTATTGTCGCAGTGTGGGGGAGGTCTTCGCCGCTGACATTGTGCTCTGGCTTCATTGAAATTCTCCCGCGGAGCTGAAAGAGTAGAAAGGCGAGATTACTGGCTCCGTCTAATGAAGCCCTCTATTCTTGTGCGCATGCAAATACACTGACGACACTAGGAATGCACTTTCTTTGAGCCCCGTGTATAAATAATTCACAGTCACATAATAACCATAAAGTCATCTCTGCCGCTGTGCTTCGCTGCCTGTTTATACTTCAGAACATTTCTTTCATTAAACGTTTTCTCTGTGTTTTGAAGCCGAGCAGGCGGAAATGGACAATAGGGGACTCACTATTCAAAAGCAAAGCAACTACAGCTTAACACTGTCAGAATAAAAGGTTTAAGTAACTGTAACTGACGTAGAGGAGGAAACAGGTAGACCCATATAATGCACTCGGTTCCTGTCCTTCCAGTGGTTTGTTCTTACCACCCGCCTTAACCGAGTGTTTTTTCTCCAGTTTAGCTTTACCCAAACCTAAAAGCTTCTGGACTGGAGCTTACAGCCATATAGGTCAGTGTAGGCAAGGCGGGATTTAAGTAAAATGGGCCCCGGGGCTAAAGTTTTTTCAGGGCCCCCCATATACTGTATGTCTGTCTGTCTGTCGGATTTCTCTCTCTCTACAATGAAAGGATAAATGAATGAATGTTTTTATAATCGAACATGCAGAAGTAACTTCTTAAACATAGTACTAGTTTAAGAAACAACACATTTGTGAACAGTTTAACATAATGACCCCAATTTGAGCCCCGTGGCCTTCATGGAAGAACCTTTACTACTGTCAGACTGGTGGGGGGACACATTTAAGAAGGGGGGTCTGGGGTTTCTCCCACTGAGGTTTTTTTATTTTAATGGTGCAATTTGGTGCATTCTCATGCATTTTAACAGACTAATAGGTACATATTTTTTCCCCCAGTGTCAACTCAATGAAAATGGCTCAGACCTTGTTTAGACCAGGTTTAGTCTTGGGTACAAAGTCATCTGATAAAGCCTTACATGTGAGGGAGTCTGCAAAGAGAGAGGGAACTAGTTTGACAACCCGTGCTGAGCATGCAGTTTTCTCCTTATGCCCATGGGCCCTTCGACCTGCTGGGCCCCTGGGCTTAGCCCCTGTAAGCCCCTGCATAAATCCGGCCATGAGTGTAGGGCGTCATTTGAAGACCTACAAAACTATATATAAACAGATTTTTCTTTGCGTTGTTGCCGTGTTGTCGTAACTTTTTCCACAATCCTCTTCATCCCATTTTTGTAACTTTTTTTGCTGCAATTTCATTGTTTTTTTGGATACTTTTTCATAGCATTTTTGTGGCTTTTTTGTTGCTCTTTTGTAGCTTTTTTGTCACTTTTTGTCACTTTTTGTCGTTTTTTTGACAATTTTATGTCGTTTTTTTGTCGCCTTTTGTCACTTTTTTTTTTAGCTTTTTGTTGTTTTTGTCACTTTTGTGTCGCTTTTTGTCATTTTTTGTCACTTTTTTTAGCTTTTTTTTTAGCTTTTTGTCGTTTACTTGTCACTTTTTGTTGTGTTTTTGTCACTTTTTTGTCGCTTTTTTGTCACTTTTTGTCGCTTTTTTATGTTACTTTTTGTTGCGTTTTCCTCCTTGTTTTCTTCTCGTTTTTGTCACTAGAAGCTTTTAGATTTGAGTAAAGCCAAACTGGAGAAAATGTGCTCGGTTCAGGTGGGGGTTAAGAGGTTAAATGTGAGCCAAAACAGCTCACTTTGTTCAAGCCTGAAGCCCCGCCCCTGAGCGTTACCATGGAGCTCCTGTTATTCACCAAAACCACTCAAATTATATTTGAAGAGCAAGAAATAAAGAGATAATAAGCCTCAATTGACATTCATTTTTGGGATAATTATTTTGGGCAATGTGACTCTGAATATTAGCTGCAATAATGATAAGTGATGACAGAATAAAACATTGTGCCAACTAATTTATCAGGCTAGATTATTTTCTCTCTTGGTTTTATTATGCATGTGAATTCAAAAGGCTTTCATTTAAAATTATTAATAATAACCAGGAGAAAAAGAAAACCCTTGTGACCTTCTGAGAAATCTGTAGGTAGAACTCCGGGCATTGCTGACTTTGAATGTAGCTCGCAAGCTGAAAAAGTGTGGGCGCCCCATACCTGACCTTTACCCCATTGAAAATCTTTGGGATGCGCTGGAGAAAGGCTTTGCGCAGTGGTCGCACTCTCCCATCATCATTACAAGATCTAGGTGAAAAATGTTTGCAACACTTTTGACATTGTAGAAGCTCACTGAAACAATGCCACAACGAATGTGTGCTGTACGACAAAATGTTAGAGCATGTGACCCTCCCCATCGAAACAAACTCCGGCTCCGCAGACATAGCTACTGTCGACTCGGAGGTATTTTTTGCCTCTTCTCCAATCACTCCAGGCCCATAACATGTAACATTAATTCTTAAACAAAGTAAAGAAAGAAACTAAATTATGAATGACTTTCGACGGCGCAGTATTTTGCCGCCGTCATCGGAAAGTGAACAAACTTGCGGCTCATGTTGTCTCCGTTAGCATGTTTCTAATGTTGAGCCATTCAGGACGCTCCGCTAATGGACTGGCTCTGACCCCATGTAATCCCTCCATAGGCAGCGGTATATGCACCTCCTGCAGTGAGATAAACCTTAAAAACGCTTCATCGACACAATCCAGACCGGACGCGTGACGAGGGAAGAGGAAACATTAACGTCCAGAGGCTTAGCACATACATTATAGCTAAAAAAGGACTTTATTTCTAACCACAGTTGTTTGTAAAGTTGTCGTCTACTGTTTTTTGTTGTGTTTCTGTGGCTTTTTGTGACTTTTTTGTCGCTTTTTTGTCGCTTTTTCCCCCATTTTTTTCACTTTTTTGTAGCTTATTTGTAGCTTTTTTGTCATTTTTGTCGCTTTTTTGTCGGGTTTCTTGTCACTTTTTGTCGCTTTTTTCACTTTTTGTCGCTTTTTTCACTTTTTTGTCATTTTTGTCGCTTTTTATCGCTTTTTTGTTGCTTTTTGTTGCTTTTTGTTGCTTTTTGTCATTTTTTTGTCGCTTTTTGTCATTTTTTGTCGCTTTTTATCGCTTTTTTGTTGCTTTTTTGTTGCTTTTTTGTTGCTTTTTGTCATTTTTTTGTCGCTTTTTTGTCATTTTTTGTCGCTTTTTGTCGCTTTTTTCACTTTTTTCACTTTTTGTCACTTTTGTCGCTTTTTTGTTGCTTTTCCCCCGCTTTTCACTTTTTTGTAGCTTTTTTGTCATTTTTTGTCGCTTTTTTCACTTTTTTGGTCGCTTTTTTGTCACTTTTTTGTCGCTTTTTTGTCACTTTTTTGTCATTTTTTTGTCACTTTTTTGTCGCTTTTTTGTCACTTTTTTGTCATTTTTTTGTCGCTTTTTTGTTGCTTTTTTGTTGCTTTTTTGTCACTTTTTTGTCGCTTTTTTGTCATTTTTTGTCGCTTTTTGTCGCTTTTTTCACTTTTTTCACTTTTTGTCACTTTTGTCGCTTTTTTGTTGCTTTTTTGTCACTTTTTTGTCATTTTTTTGTCGCTTTTTGTCACTTTTTTGTTGCTTTTTGTCACTTTTTTGTCGCTTTTTTGTCATTTTTTGTCGCTTTTTTCACTTTTTTCACTTTTTTGTCACTTTTGTCGCTTTTTGTTGCTTTCCCCCCGCTTTTCACTTTTTTTGTAGCTTTTTGTCATTTTTTGTCGCTTTTTTCACTTTTTTGGTCGCTTTTTTGTCACTTTTTTGTCGCTTTTTTGTCACTTTTTTGTCACTTTTTTGTCATTTTTGTCGCTTTTTGTCGTTTTTTTGTCGCTTTTTTGTCATTTTTTGTCGCTTTTTGTCATTTTTTGTCGCTTTTTTGTCATTTTTTTGTCGCTTTTTGTCATTTTTTGTCACTTTTTTGTCATTTTTTGTCGCTTTTTTGTCACTTTTTTGTCATTTTTTGTCGCTTTTTTGTCGCTTTTTGTCACTTTTTTGTCACTTTTTGTCACTTTTTTGTCATTTTTTGTCGCTTTTTTGTCGTTTTTTGTCGCTTTTTTGTCATTTTTTGTCGCTTTTTTGTCATTTTTTGTCTTTTTTGTCGCTTTTTTGTCACTTTTTTGTCGCTTTTTGTCTTTTTTGTCGCTTTTTTTGTCGCTTTTTTGTCATTTTTTGTCGCTTTTTTGTCATTTTTTTGTCGCTTTTTTGTCATTTTTTGTCGCTTTTTGTCATTTTTTGTCGCTTTTTTGTCATTTTTTTGTCGCTTTTTGTCATTTTTTGTCGCTTTTTGTCATTTTTGTCGCTTTTTTGTCATTTTTTGTCGCTTTTTTGTCATTTTTTGTCGCTTTTTTGTCACTTTTTTGTCGCTTTGTTGTCATTTTTTGTCGCTTTTTTGTCATTTTTTGTCGCTTTTTTGTCATTTTTTGTCCTTTTTTGTCTTTTTTTTTTTGTCGCTTTTTTGTCATTTTTTTGTCGCTTTTTTGTCATTTTTTGTCATTTTTTGTCGCTTTGTTGTCATTTTTGTCGCTTTTTTCACTTTTTGTCGCTTTATTGTCACTTTTTTGTCACTTTTTTATGTTACTTTTTGTTGCATTATAGCTAGAAATTATAGCTAAAAAAGGACTTTATTTCTAACCACAGTTGTTTGTAAAGTTGTCGTCTACTGTTACTTGTTTGGGCTTGCAGAGATTTACTGGCTTATTGGGAAAAGGTAAATATCATTTCAATGCTCACACTTAGCTGATAACAAAGGTAACAGCGTCTCCCCTGTAAAAAGAACAGAATATCCCTTCTGCTTTTATGTACAAAACCCTTGAGTTTAGCAGTTCATATTTGAGTTTTCTCTCGAATGCAAATGCTCCGAGATGTGTTTACAATGTGCTCCGTGATCTGAATCTTCATTTAAAAAAAAACATCCTTCAGGTTTTAGCTCTTCGGGGTTTATTGTTGATTATTAAAGCTGGTGCAGCGAGATATTATTTTCCCCACTGGCGGATCATTCTGGGCTGTGACATTTTTCTGATAAATCTAGCCCTTCAATCCAACCTGCAAAAACACCCAGTCTGCTGCTATTTCACAGTTTTTTTTTTCAAATGTGGTTTATGCCAGTGTTTCCCGACCAGGGGTAAGCGGACCCCTGGGGAACTCGAGGACTCACTTGGAATGATTTCAGTTTTTTTTCTTTTAAAGGTGAACTTGAATGTTAGTTGAACATGATTTTGAAAGGAAAGTCTTTTTAACCTGTCATCTGCCATCTTTCTCCAATTATGCTTATCAAAATCCCAAAGCATATGGAGAGTTAAAAGCCTATTATGCCAGTGTGATAGCTCATCTGAAAGCCAAGACCTTCTAGTTTCTAAAAATCTTTTGCTGTTCCGAACCCTAATCATAACCCTAACCCTAAACCTATAGCCCCCTGATCCGGGGGGACGGCGAGGGGCTATGTTTTACATTCATGATTAGCAGGGTCCCACAGCGATAGCTCAGGATTTGGTGAAGGACAGCGAGTTACTGATTGACAGTCTCTGTAACAAACATCATGTTCGCTGTGAATCCTGCCCCAAAGGAAACACCAGCGATCGTAAGGTAGGAGCTTTTATCTTGTGAGCTAAAGGCTAGTGTTAATTAATGATAATACTATTAATACTATACTTTTCATGAATAAATGTGGATTATGTTATGTATCATTCAAGCACTTTGATACAAAGTAATGCTATATGGGTTGTAATGATGATGGTGACTAACAGTAACACTAACATGGTAATAAATAAAGTATAAGAAACAAAAATTATACACTTGTTATACTGTAAATGTTGACTTAATGTAATGCATTGTTGCATTTGTTGTAAATATGTAGCCAACTTAATTGTTTAGTAAGACAATAAGGACTAAACATTGTTATTGTTGCAACCACATTATTATTTAAGTATATGAATAGGGGTGAGAGTCAATAAGCTTGTCTTCTTCCCACTCCTTTTCGAGCTAGAATGTTATTTATTTATTTATTTTTTCTCTCGCTTTTGTGCCAGTGTTGTGTAGCTCGAAATAAAATATTCAAATCAAATCTAATATAATATGTAAACAACTCAATAAAATGTAAACTACTTACAGGCCAGTTTTACTTTTTATTTTGTGTTAGCCGTTGGCCTCAATATAAAAACACCCACCGAGGTTTCCTTTAGTGAAGTCCCACGTAATGTTTTTAACCTGCTCCAGTTACATCCTAACTTTTACTCGCTGTCCTTTATGAAATCTTGAGCTATTGCTTCATTTCCAGCCGGAAATCACGTGGGGGAAGTATGCATATAGCCCAGTAACAGGTTAAATGATATTTTGCAATAAAATGTATGAATTTGAGGCTATTATATTAAAATTCCAAATGACCTTTTTACTGAATAGTAGTTTTGACTGTAGCGTTAGAAAACAAAACAAAAACACGCACATCCAGTCTGAATTAGTGTGCAGGATCAAAGGAGAGCACAAGAATGAGAAAAAAAGTGTCCGCACAACTGCTTAGCTCCCAAAAAGTATTTATTACTTGTACCAGATGTAACGTTTCGGGCATTGGCCCTTCCCCTTGTCTGAGGAAGAGCCAATGCCCGAAACCTTTTGGGAGCTATCCAGTTGTGCGGACACTTTTTCCTCATTCAAGTAGTTTTGACTGACCATTTTATAGTCATCAAAACCTTCGAGGTAGGAGGGTACACGGAGTACAAGGTCCAAAGGGTACGCAAGACAAAAGGGTTGGGGCCCACTGGTTTAGGCAGTTACAGTCTATCTGAGAAATGCACTTGCGCAGAGGATGCTACAATTCCTGGATAATTGAGTTGAGATTTCAGTTTCATTTTGTCAAAGCATTAACTGCATATGTTTTCCATGTCTCGATTTTTTCACTGCTGTTCTGTGATAAAAATCAGTCGACGTGAATGAACCGAGCAGCCGCCTGTAATCCCGATGTCCCGCGGCCCGACCGTCAGTCCCTGATCTGTAATAACAAAAACCAAACACACCGAAGATAATGCCACAGACAGATTTAAACAAGCCCCCTGAGCTTAACCGTGTGAAGTCATGTCATTTCATCCCAACTGAACAATAAGCTCCGTAATCAGATTATCTTTTGTCTGCTGCGCTAATCTGCGGCGGTGATTCCCAAGCCGCGGTGCAGGGACCAGGGACGCTGAGGCCCAGCGGCTCGTGAGCACTTTGCAGGGGGTTCTCGCACCACGGCTAAATGATACAATGTTATTTTCCTGTTTCAACCTTTAAACTGTAAACGGTTCTTGTTATTTTTAATATTTTTTAAACTTTGCTTTTTTGCTGCATTTTTGTCGCCTGATTTTGGTAAATCGAAGTGGAGAAAACGTGTTCGGTTTAAGGCAGGGGTTAAGAGGTTGATAATTTGAAATAATGTCTCTGTAAGGATAAGATCTAACCCTGAAAAACAGGAGCCAGAGCTTTTGAAGAGTTTGCCTGGAGCTCCCCCCGCAGGTCGCAGTGGGAATGATTTTGTACGATGAAACCATAGATATATTATTAATAGACCATCAATACTCACTCCTCCCCGTTTACCATAATGACCACGTTCGAGGGGAATTCATGGCGGATTGAATCAATCAATCAATCAATCAATCAATGGTTTTGTATAGCCCAATATCACAACAGGAGTTTCCTCATAGGGCTGTACCGAACATTAAGGCAGTAAATAAGACAATGTAAAGTTCAGGTGAATCAAGTATCCAGGCAAACATAATGTCCAAATAAGCGTCAGCAGTTGGTGGCGACGAGCGGCGTGGGTGTCCCCTGTCCTTAGACTCTCCAGCACGGCAAGGAAAAACTCAAAAACCCAGGGGGAGAAACGAGAAACCTTGGGGAGAACCACAGAAGGAGAGATCCACTCCCATGGACGGACAGGCTATAGAGACCCAGGGCCGATGGGAGTCCCTCAGCAGACGGGCCAAGATCGCAGACCGTCCAGTCCTTGTTGTCAATCCAGTAGGCCGGGTTCCTCCGTTCAGCCGGGTTCCTCCGCTCGATCTAGACAGACACTCCCGAGTGGGAGTGGGACAGGAGACACCATGTGAATAGTAATGAACAGACTACAGATAAAATAAATATTGTATCATAATGAGACAAAGTTTGCAGTAAGAAACTTTGTCTCATTATGATACAATATTTATATTATCTGTAGTCTGTTCATTACTATGTCCATTACTATGTCCATTACTATGTCCATTACTATGTTCATTACTATTTACAGGCTCCTCCTCCCCAGCTCTGACAAAGCATGTTCCTAATAAGGCCATAAGGGCGGGATCTTTGCTCCGCCATTGCTGTACTATACTGTAGCAATGGCGGCCTCCAGTGTCGTCGTCACAAAGCAGAGCAGGCAGCGGCCATTGGATGAAACTGAAAGTTTGTTTCTACAGTGTGGTTAGCAGTTTCATGTCAGCGTGAGGAACACACTCTGAGCGCAGAACGGCTCAGAACCTGTTCAAAGTTGAATTATGGGCTTTAAAAATGAGAGGGACAGTTCCGGGTTTTACCAGTGACACAATGTAACCAACATCGAAGCGCTACGGCAGAAGAAGAAATGATCAAAGTGAACTGGATTAGTAAAAACTGAAAGAATAAAGTGAAATACTCAAGCATGGTTTTAAATGACTTAAATCGAGAATATTTTTCACTAATTTATGTCATCTCGCTTGAAATGAGAACGTAAAACAACCGATGGGACATATTCTTGCTCCGCCAGGAAAGAACTGAATCTCAGATAAAGACAAAATGTATTGAAATTAGTCAGAAACATCTCGGAACAAGTGAAATAATCTCGGGAAAAATGCCCAACTAAATCGTAACTTTCCAAAACAACTCAAATTTAAATGATTATGCTAAACTAGTGTAGTCCAGTTTTATTAGTAAATATATATATTACATCGTGGTCATATTAAAATGACAAGCTGCAAAAAAGAACTGAACTGGTTATATAATATAATTGGTTATATATGATGAAAAAAGAAAACTGAGTAGCAAACATTTTCACTGACTCAGATTGTGTTTCTTAATTTTTTTTAGTACGTGAATATGAAAAGAAATGTTGCCTGGGAAACATTCAAGTGTTTCCTTGACCCACCTTTAGGTCCCGACCCACCGGAAAGTCCATTTTCTCCTTTATGGTTTTCCCTATTGTCCTTTGGGTTGATGCGGGATAACCTGGAGGAGCAGATTCTTGACCAGTGGAGATGTGTGTCAACCTCGGATCATGTGTGGCAGCTTCATGTGAAAAGAAAACATGACATGAGCAAGAATATTTGAGTTTTTTGGTAGAAGTTACGACGCGGTAAATCTCTAATCTTAAAGAAGGGTGTCGAGAATAGATCTTACCCCTCACTGTTGCCGTGCACTTGTCTGTCTTGAATGTGTTAGTGTGACTGCGCATTTGTTGAAAGCTGCGAATTGGCAACTGCCTGTCTGTCCTCGAGCAGGGAAATGTACGGAAATAGAAATGTAACTCCATTGCAGGGTTTGATTCAAGATAGTGGGTTTCTGTTGGTGTTCCACTTATAAAGAGAAAACATCAGAAACAATCTTTCTTTCACTAATTTTGAGTCCAATGAGATGCTTTCCCTTAATTTAGGGGTAAAAAAATAAAAAACCTGCTCTATGGATAGATTTCTTGAAAGGAGTTACTTAAATCAAGGACAAATTGACTTATTTGTAGACTTAAAGAGGAGGTATTATGCTTTTTTCAATCACATAGCACCAGTCTATAGCATACTACAATGATGACGTAACCTTCTGTTGGTCTGTATATGCAGTAAATTAAAATAACTGCCATGAATAAAATTGCTCTCTCAAAATGGCTGTACTGAACGTCTTGAAATAGGCCTCTGTCTCTTTAAGAAGCTTTCCGACACGCCCCCTTCAGCACACTGCTGTGGCATCTAAACAACACTACTGTGCGGGGAGGGGGCTCTGCTGAGCTGAGGAGCAGTGGTTGGTGGCTTGGCTGGTGACAAAAGGTCCAGAGGCGTCTCCAGGAGGTGGGGGCGTTCCTAGGAGGACTGAGGCATAGCTACACCTAAATGGCTGCCGTCTAAGTTTTTACTGATTACTCAAAAATATGTGAATGAGCCAAGGCAACACTCCAGGCATGTGTTTAATGAGGGAATGACATAATAGCATGATATAAAGCTTGAAAAAGTCGATTTTACATAATACCCCCCCTTTAAGTAGGTGCAAACCATGTTACATCTTACTTAAATGCCTTCCTAAAGCATAAATTAAATGATGTCTATAAATGCAGATGACCCTTAGTAGTAGGACAGCGCAGGACTGTTGCTCCTTGAGGGTTTGAGAGTAATGTCATTTCACTTTCATGTGGTAAAGTTGACATTGTGCCCTCTCTCCCCCCCTCTCCCTCAGGATGATCCCTCCCAGCAGTCAGAACATCCTGGTGAATAACCTGGCGGCGGGCACTCAGTACGACCTGTGCGTCCTGGCCATTTACGACGACCAGGTGACGGCGCTCACGGCCACGCGCGTCGTGGGCTGCGTCCACTTCAGCACCGAGGCGCAGTACCTCCGCTGCCACTTCATGCAGTCGCAGTTCCTCGGCGGCACCATCGTGGTCATCATCGGCGGCATCATCGTGGCGTCCGTCCTGGCCTTCATCATCTTCCTCATCGTGCGCTACCGGGTCTGTAACCACGGCGACATAGATAAGGTGCATAGTAACTATAGCATCTTCAAACAAAGACACATCTGAAAATGTCTAAAGTTTAAGTCTCCTTCCTTTGTGCAGTGTAACTCATGACACCTCTCTTTCTAATCTCACTCCTGCCTCTGTCTCCTCAGGCTCTGGAGATGGGGACCTGCGCTCGCTCAGCAGTGATGGACAGCTCCAGGGCTGTGGGATCCCAAAGTCTGTGTCTAAACAGGCGCTGCGCCCCGAGAAGAATGACAAGGACTGTCTGCGAGTAGCCCTGCCGCCGCCAGAGCCCGTCAAACAGAGGCCAGCTGTGGCTCCTGCAGTTCCCTCTGTGACGAAGCCCGCTGCACCAAAGCCGTCTGCGGCTGTTTCCTCCAAGCCCTCGGTGCCAGACTGCACCGTGTCCTCGTCAGCAATGAGTCACAGCTGGCACCCGGCCTCCCCCGGCGCCCCGCGGCTCAAACGCTCCGCCCCCAAACCCTCAGAGCCCCTGGAGATGGACAACATGAACCGAAACAACTCGGCTGAGCTGAAGAGAGCGTCTCTGTTGGCCCTGTCTGCCCCTGGGCCGGTCAAATACACTGCGGCCCATAGGGGCCCGCGGCCGCTGCAGCGACAGTACATGACTGTGCCTGCAGGGGGCGTGAGAGTGCACCGCAGACACTCTCTAAACGCAGACTCCTACACAGACCGCTGCTACGTGGCCTATGCCAAAGGAGGAGGCAGCCTGCGCTCCAAACGCAGCCTGTCCATGAGCGGAGACCTGCCCCAGGGCGACTCACATGATCACAGCGGCAACCACCTGTCCCGCTCCAGAGACCACCTGATGCGGTCCAGAGACCACCTGACGCGGTCCAGAGACCACCTGACCCGGTCCGAGTGGCTGCTGGAGAGCACCCTATGATCCCTCTGTCTCCTCTGGACTGACGCTGAGGAGCAGAGGCTCATGGAGCTTTAGGCTCTCACAGAGGGACCTTTATAAGCCAGGGTCACATGACTATAGGGGTCACATGACTACAGGGGTCACATGACCACAGGCGCAAGGAATGTTTCACCATTGTTTTCTACATTATAACCTAAAGTCTCTTTATAATGATCTAAAGGCACAACGATGTATAAAACAACTCCATGTACAAATGTTCAGAGATGTAAATCTCACACATGTGACTAATGCAGTAACACTGTATCATATAGTGACTCCAGGAGGGGGCTCCTATACCCCGCCCTAGACTCTAAACATGACTCAGTCTTAATGTCCCGTTGGTTTGGACCTGGGTCCGGCCGGCGCTGAACAGAATGTATATCCACAAACAGCACAATGCAGCATTTGGAGGCACATTTCGACTCAGCCTGATACTGCCCCGCCGTGATCGATACGTTTTTATCACGCAATTACACAAAGACTCAACGTAAAGGATTTCTGTCACCACCGATTCAAGCAGCACAACTTCAATATCCAGAGAGCAGCCGACTCACGCTCCAGAATCATATCTATACGGAGTCTGGATGCGTTTATTTTCCATATTTTTTACTTACGGACATTATCGTGTCGCCGATGACAACCATTGTAAATGAACTTGTCGATGTACGGGAAATGATAATCACAATGTGGGAGGACGCGGGCTCTTGATTTCGCTGTTGTTTCTGTTCGATGTTTACCAGTATAAATAAAACAGTGATAAAGGGATCTGCGGAGGCTCATTTCAAAACAAAGTAATGCTTTCATTTCTGCAATGTCATTTTTCATACTTTCACTTGCCAGGCACCAGTTCTCCATGTTTGTTCCGTCCATACTGGCTTAATCTGCAAGCTGGCCAATGTTATCTGGCAGGTTGTGTGGCTATGATTTGCTGTTTATGTATTTATTTATTTAAAAATGTAGTTCACAACATTTTTAACACATCCAGGAGCATTAATATTTGAGAGACGGCTGAAAAAGAGCTGCTACATCACAGCTAGTGTATGTATTTCAGAATATTTACATGGCAGGTTCTTTGGGGACACAACCTAAATTATTACAAACTTTGATTCAGTTGCCAAAGTCATATTTTCATATAGAAAAGCTCATCAGCCGAAGTCCGTTGTACAAAATGTGAGGGCGCATGCGACAAAATAAAAAGAAATTCGCTTCTGCTCTCCATTCTGTTTAGCCACACTGCGGAACATTCTGGGTCACATGTTGCATTATCGCTAGACAAATTGATGTCAAAGTGTTGTATTTTCCGTACTTCACAACGTGTCGGGAGGTTTCTTAAGAAGATGTTCATGAATGAGACCCAATGCTATTTTTACCAAGGGTTTGCAAAATAGAAGAAGTGATGTTTAAAGTCAGCAACATCTCCATGGCGACGAGCTGGTCTGAAGAGTGACGAGTCTGCTCACGGTAAAGACCACGTGCTGTGTGTTTTCGAGGTATAATCTCATCAAGACAAACACTTGTAGATGAAGGAATGGAAGAGAAATGGTTGTATTTTATCTTATCTATTGGATGAAATCAATGTTAATGTAGCCAATGGCTTCCTGGACCTGTTTGAATTGAGTGTTCCCATATGAATGAATGGCCAAGCCAGTCCCTATACATTAAAGCTACACTAAGAGATGTCTTATTAATTTTTTCATCATTAGGTGGAGTAGTGCACCATGCTCTGCTCCACCACAACCCCCTCCCGTCACCTGACTTTCCCCCCTCACCCACGCCCCTCACTCCCCTCCACACGCTGCTCTGATTGCATTCAATGAGATCCGGAAATCTCATTAATCTTGTGAGCAATAAATAAGATTCAACATTTTGAGACTTAAAATTATTTGCTAAACTGCAACTTTCATGTAAGTCTGTTATTTTTGGCATTTAGAACATAATTCTTCAATTTTCCGAACTGAGTTTACAGTGCAGAGCTTTTTTCCCCTGCAACCCTTGAACGCCACAGCCTGCCTGCTGTAATCATGAGGAGAGAAAAAAGACCTGGCGGCTCCTGTAGATATTGGATTATGAAACAAACCAGCATTTCCTGGGAATTTCAGCTGCATCAGAGCAGGTCGGTTAGATGTTTGTCAGTTCATGATCTTTTTGTAAACTTCTGCCATAATGCTAAACTGTTAGCCGCTAACTGCTGCATCTGAAACCATTAACCATTAAATTGTAGCCTCTAAGTACTAACACTAGCAACTAATCCTTAACCTTTCATGGGATCAACTGTTAGATCTCTATGCAGTTAGTGAACTAGAGCTTCAGCAGCATTTGCCCAATTCGACCGTCCTTACCCAGGGGAAGGGGAAGTGACATCACCAACAGCTGTTCTTCTTCTTCTTTAAAGTTCAGTGCAGGCCAAACAAAAGTGCATACCGCCACCTACTGTATATTGTCACAATAACATAGTGTCCAAATAAAGACATTTAAAGCGGAAAAAAAATAAACATCCAAATGATCCTTCACATTTCCCTTTATTTTATCTCAACAGCAGTTTCATAAAGCTACAGTATGCAAATTAGTCATGTGGCTTAAGTTTCTACTAAATGAAAGCAAAAGCACAAACTGCTTCATTTAGGTCATTTACTGAGGAGGCTCTTTAAAACCATGTGACTGAGCTGTGGTGACGACAACATGTATTTTGTCACTTTTATAAAGTTTGGCTTGTGCAGAATCCTATATTTTTTAATTATTATCATTATTAAATGTGCACCTGTCAATCAACAGTGGTTGTGCATGAATCACTCGAGGGTGGGGGCGAGGGGGGTGGGGAGATTGGCGCAGTGGCTTATGGGATGGCACATAGCTCCTAATCACCAGTGAGTTAGCATCAGAGGTCCCTATGCTAAAGTAGCTATGATAGTTAGCATTGAGGCTCCTTTTCCTAACTCCTTCCTAACCGACAACCCAATTCGGACGCATCCGGTTTGGCGTAAGACCTCTTACCAATTTACTGGTTTCGGATGGAGCATTAGACTTAGCTTTAACCTCTTACACCTCACCTGAACCGAGCATATTTTCTCCTGTTTTTCATTACCCAGATCTAAAGGCTTCTTGAAAAGAGAAAACATCAAAAAAGCCACAAAAGAGCAACAAAAATGCAATGGAAAAGTTAAAGTGCAATGAAGAAAAAAAATGTCCAAAAAGTGACGACAAATATCTGTTTAGATCATTTTTGTAGGTCTTAGGCTGTAAGCTCCAGTCAAGAAGCTTTTAGATTTGGGTAAAGCTGAACTGGAGAAAATGTGCTCGGTTAAGGCGGGGGTTAAGAGATTAAAGTATGGTGGGGTATGGCACGTCTGTGGTTTCTCTACCATTGACAAGATGATGTTTAGTGTATCCGCCACTTTTGTACGTAATTCTTTTTTATCAGGAATTAATTTATTAGTGTCACCCAAATGCAGTCGATGATCTGACAACAGCTTTAAAACATCTGGATCGTTGATACTTTGCGATGTTTTATGGCTAAGTGTTCACATTAAACAGGCAACAGATTTCTCACAGGTTTCCCAGAGCAGCTTGCTAACTTTATGGAGGATCTTTCTACGTCATGTGTGCCGAGATTTACTACAGAAGTCAAATCAAATGACTCGCTCGGTTCTCATTTACCAGCTGGTGTTTCCCGTAAGATTTTCCAAAGATGAAACGCACATTATGCAGAGACAAAGGCAGGAAGAGTGTGTGAGAGGGAGAGAAATGTGGATGGGGGAAAGTGGGAAAGTGGGTGGAGAGCGATGAAAGGACTCTGTGGTGGGTTTGTCAACTGGGACATAGCTCAGCCTCAGAGTCGCAAAATTAATTCAGACACTTTTTGAGATAGTATATTGCGTTTGTCAAAGTAATAGTTTTGCAGAATATAATGAAGGAAAATACTATGTTTTTGACAAGGTAACGTCATTAGAGCGTGGTTAAAATCTCAAAATGTGCATAGTGTGTCCAGTTTACCTGACTCTTTCATTTTGGGCACGACCTCGACAGACAGAACCAGTCGGTAATTCTCCCGTTACATCCTCTGCAGAGCCGTAAGGGGAACACGAGCCGCGCCGCTGTGGACTCCAGGCGGTCGGATGCTGCTGTGATTGATTTTTATAAACACGCTCTCTCCGCTTCTCCTGCAGCACCGGGGCCTCGGGGGACCGAAACGCGGCCTTCTACAAGACAAATCTGCTCCCAGGCAGCGAAAAAAAGGGAAGATCTTAAATTAACTTGAGCATACCGTGCTCACGTGGCATCACAGCGACCAGAAGAGATTCATTATGGTCAAGATGGTGGGGAGTGCTGTTTGCCGCACAATTTGAGTTTTCAATCTTTAAAGTCACACAAATCTGGCTTGTATGGACCCGATTATCCATTTGTGGGATCAGTCTCGGGGCAGTGTTGCTCTTTTAACCTCTTACCCTTAACTGAGCACGTTTTGGTTTTACCCAAATCTTTATGCCAGTGTAACGCCTCATTTTTGTCGCTTTGTCACTGCATTTTTGTCACATTTTTAAAGTCTTTTGTCATGTTTTTGTTGTTTTGTTTGGTCACTTTTTTGTTGCAATAAGTGAGTTTTTGTCATTTTTTAATTAAGTTTTTGTCACTTTTTTATTAAATTTTTGTCACTTTTTAATTAAGTTTTTGTTACTTTTAATTAAGTTTTTGTCACTTTTTTATTGAGTTTTTGTCACTTTTTAATTAAGTTTTTGTTACTTTTTAATTACGTTTTTGTCACTTTTTTATTAAGTTTTTGTCACTTTTTTATTAAGTTTTTGTCACTTTCTAATTAAGTTTTTGTCACTTTTTTATTAAGCTTTTGTCACTTTTTAATTAAGTTTTTGTTACTTTTTAATTACGTTTTTGTCACTTTTTATTGAGTTTTTGTCACTTTTTAATTAGGTTTTTGTCACTTTTTTTATTAAGTTTTTGTCACTTTTTAAGTTTCTGTCACTTTTAAATTGAGTTTTTGACATTTTTTAATTAAGTTTTGTCACTTTTTAATTGAATTTTTGTCACTTTTTAATTAAGTTTTTGTCATTTTTCAATTAAGTTTTGTCACTTTTTAATTAAGTTTTTGTTACTTTTTAATTAAGTTTTAGTTACTTTTTAATTAAGTTTTTGTCATTTTTTAATTGAGTTTTTGTCACTTTTTAATTAAGTTTTTGTCACTTTTTTATTGAGTTTTTGTCACTTTTTAATTAAGTTTTTGTTACTTTTTAATTACGTTTTTGTCACTTTTTATTAAGTTTTTGTCACTTTTTTATTAAATTTTTGTCACTTTTTAATTAAGTTTTTGTTACTTTTTAATTAAGTTTTTGTCACTTTTTATTGAGTTTTTGTCACTTTTTAATTAAGTTTTTGTTACTTTTTAATTACGTTTTTGTCACTTTTTTATTAAGTTTTTGTCACTTTTTTATTAAGTTTTTGTCACTTTCTAATTAAGTTTTTGTCACTTTTTTATTAAGCTTTTGTCACTTTTTAATTAAGTTTTTGTTACTTTTTAATTACGTTTTTGTCACTTTTTTATTGAGTTTTTGTCACTTTTTAATTAGGTTTTTGTCACTTTTTTATTAAGTTTTTGTCACTTTTTAAGTTTCTGTCACTTTTAAATTGAGTTTTTGACATTTTTTAATTAAGTTTTGTCACTTTTTAATTGAATTTTTGTCACTTTTTAATTAAGTTTTTGTCATTTTTCAATTAAGTTTTTGTCACTTTTTAATTAAGTTTTTGTTACTTTTTAATTAAGTTTTAGTTACTTTTTAATTAAGTTTTTGTCATTTTTTAATTAAGTTTTTGTCACTTTTTAATTAAGTTTTTGTTACTTTTTAATTAAGTTTTGTTACTTTTTAATTAAGTTTTTGTCACTTTTTATTAAGCTTTTGTCACTTTTTAATTAAGTTTTTGTTACTTTTTAATTAAGTTTTTGTCACTTTTTTATTAAGTTTTTGTTACTTTTTAATTACGTTTTTGTCACTTTTTTATTGAGTTTTTGTCACTTTTTAATTAAGTTTTGTCACTTTTTAATTAAGTTTTTGTAATTTATTTAATTGAGTTTTTGGCACTTTTAAATAAGTTTTTGTCACTTTTTAATTGAATTTTTGTCACTTTTTAATTGAGTTTTGTCACTTTTTAATTAAGTTTTTGTCACTTATTAATTAAGTTTTGTCACTTTTAATTGAGTTTTTGTCACTTTTTAATTAAGTTTTTGTCAATTTTTAATTAAGTTTTGTCACTTTTTAATTAAGTTTTTGTAATTTATTTAATTGAGTTTTTGGCACTTTTTAAATAAGTTTTGTCACTTTTTAATTGAATTTTTGTCACTTTTTAATTGAATTTTGTCATTTTTTAATTAAGTTTTTGTATTTTTTTAATTAAGTTTTAGTCACTTTTTAATTAAGTTTTTGTCACTTTTTAATTGAGTTTTTCTCACTTTTTAATTAAGTTTTTGTCACTTTTTAATTAAGTATTTGTCACTTTTTCATTAAGTTTTTGTCACTTTTTAATGAAGTTTTTGTCTTTTTTTAATTGAGTTTTTGGCACTTTATCATTAAGTTTTTTGTCATTTAAAAAAAATCTTTTTTGTCACTTTTTGTCACTTTTTTTTCTGCTTTTACATCACTCTTTAGTCATATTTTTGTCACTTTTCCTTTATATTATTGTTGCTTTTCTACATTTGCTTTTCAAAAGTAGAAAGCACAAATCAGTAAATAAGAGTCAGGAAAAATCACTTTATGGCCTAACCCTACTCAGAAGCCTTTATTGAAATATGGTGGAGTGGAAAGTATTATATTTATCTTTCAAATGTAGCGGAGTAAAAGTGGAAAGCTCTCAACAAAAATACCACTCAAGTAAAGTACAGATCCTCAAAAACTCCACTTAAGTGCAGTACTTAAGTATATTTACAGATGCGTCATTACAGTATTGCTTGTTTCAAAAGGGGGATGCCACCACTGAGTGAATGAATGTCCTCAATTGTAGCGCTTTGAGAAACTCGAGAAGTTCATAATGCTAAATGACAAATTAGGAGCTTCAAGATTATCTCAAACAAACATGATGAATTCCAGCCTTTCAAATCCTTCTTTTTCGTGGGCATACATTATTTGCTCCCATCGGAGGAGACTATGGGCCGACGCGTTCATTATTTCCGTGGCGCATATGAGATCATTAAAATGCAAAAGAGGTCTGTGCTTTTGTTCGGGCTGTGAGAGGCAGAGCTGTGTGTTAATGATAGATACGTTTGTAGAGGAGATACAATATAGGACATCTTTACATTGGATACGAAAGAGTGCCGGCTAATTGACCTTTCGCACAACCCCGCCCCAAAATGGTCATTGTCCAATCATTCTGTACCTCATAGCAACCATTGCAAACATTCTCCGTTACTCCTGCTAAAGAAAATGATCTTCCATGGCATGTTTTTCCTCATTTCAAAGACGAACAAAAAAGCCAAGGTAGTGCCGGCTAACTTCTGAGCCAAGGTAAGACTCTTTTACTTGAGTTTCATGAGCTGTCTTGCTGGACATCGTTACAAAAAAGCTGTTTCTTCTGCTTGTATACTGGGCACGTTTACTTTTTAATAAGTGCTACCGGAAGTGTATAGTTGCAGTAGTGATATTTTTTCAATACTAAGATCAGATGAGAACTGCAAGAGCATGACTAGTCCACACAACTGTGCTAGCTGCATTTAAATTTAAGTTGATACCAGACAGGTGCGCATCAACTCGTCTAAGCTCAGGTAAGAACATATCTCGGTATGTAAAAACTGTGGCCTGTTCCTTTAAAGCAGCTTGAGGTTCTCTCTATCGACACAGACATTTATATCGTTAGTCTGGCGTTATAAGTGATTTACCTCAGGTGCACTGTGGAGTGGGTCAGACTGTTTTTAATGCAGGCTAACTGATACCATAGAAATGCTTTAGCCTTGCCCTAGCCTAGCGCCACTAGACTCTTCAAATATAAGAACTGCATGAAGTTAAGAAAACAATATCTCCAGACATCAACAACACTCTGGATAACTAGGAAATGAGGCCCAAAGTCAAAAATCCTGAAATATCCCATTAATACCTGAATGACCACGTTATTCCATCCATGGATTTCTTCTTCCCTGATGGCACAGGCATATTCCAAGATGACAATGCCAGGATTCATCGAGCTCACACTGCAAAAGAGAGGTTAGGGTGCGTGTGTGTATTACTGCTTATTACTTCAACACAGCAGATTCCATTCAATTTAAACAAAATATGGAAACACTTTATTGCCAAAACAAGACTTACAAAGATACAGAGCAGGACACGCCTTGATCGGCCAGACTATAGAGTTAAATATGAAAACCCTGAATCACAGGAGGAGCATCATTAGTTTCCTTCATGTGTTTCCAAACCGAGATCTCGACTGTTCATTTTAGCTTCCCCAAAAAACACAGCCATGTCTTTGATGAATGATTTACGGGTTTATAAAGTTATAAATAAGTCATTCGGTCTGTCTGTGCTGTTTTGGAAAAGTGAGCTCGTCTTGATGACATTTGGCTCATGTGAGTCCATTTTGCAGTGATTTGGGCCAAAAATAGATCTGATTTGCATAAAAGCTTGCATCAACAAAAGGCTAAAGCGCGAGAAGAAGCCAAGTTTCTGTGCACACGGGTTCATCATTTACAGTTTTTCCCCAGTTGATAGGACAGTGTTCCTGACACAAAGCACACATTGTGTTCCTGACACAAAGCACGCATTTCACACATGATCTCTTTATAATGGGCCCAAACTCACCAAGCCAATGCACTCGTGGATCAAAAGTGCTCTGTTTTCTTTACACACGCTGCAGAAAACGCTTAAGGAGAGACACTGCAGGTGAATAGGGGGTGAAAAAGGAAATTTAGAGATATTCATTTGAAACGTTTGCCGTAGATCACTGAATATGAGTTTTCTGTCATTTTAGGTTTTCATATAAATGTAAGGCCTGTGCAAAAATGGCTATATTTTTATAAATCAGGCAAGGAATTAGATATTCAAAAAGATTAAAAATACAAGCCTTAAAGAGGGGGTATTATGCTTTTTTCAATCACATAGCACCAGTCTATAGCATACTACAATGATGACGTAACCTTCTGTTGGTCTGTATATGCAGTAAATTAAAATAACTGCCTTGAATAAAATTGCTCTCTCAAAATGGCTGTACTGAACGTCTTGAAATAGGCCTCTGTCTCTTTAAGAAGCTTTCCGACACGCCCCCTTCAGCACACTGCTGTGGCATCTAAACAACACTACTGTGCGGGGAGGGGGCTCTGCTGAGCTGAGGAGCAGTGGTTGGTGGCTTGGCTGGTGACGAAAGGTCCAGAGGCGTCTCCAGGAGGTGGGGGCGTTCCTAGGAGGACTGAGGCATAGCTACACCTAAAATGGCTGCCCTCTAAGTTTTTACTGATTACTCAAAATATGTGAATGAGCCAAGGCAACACTCCAGGCATGTGTTTAATGAGGGAATGACATAATAACATGATATAAAGCTTGAAAAAGTCGACTTTACATAATACCCCCCCCCTTTAAACGTGTGGTGTCTGTAGGAGCTACTTATGTGGAGATGTCGTTGCCACAATCAATGTGACAAAAATGTATTTTGAAGTTCTCATTTAACCGGCACCTGAACCGAGCACATTTTCTCCAGTTTGGCATTACCCAAATCTAAAAGCTCCTTGAAAAAAAAAGCGTCAAAATAGCGACAAAAACGAGAAGAAAAGTGATGAAAACGCAATAAAAAAGCCACAAAAGAGCAATAAAAAAGTGATGAAAAAGAAACAAAAATGTGACGACAACACGATAACAACGTAAGGAAAAAGATCAGTTTATACAGTATCAGTTTTGTAGGTCTTAGCTTTCAAATGAGGCATTACACTGGCCTGTAGGAGTCAGTCAAGAAGGTTTTAGATTCAGGTAAAACTGGAAAAAATGCTTAAGGTGTGAAATCAGTGCAATAATTAAACAGCTTATTGGGTAGAGCAGGTCATTTCTTTGTTATCTGGTGAAAGTATAATTATGTATGTTAAGAGAGAAAAACATGAAAATAAAATAAAAAATAAAAAAAGCTTTACCTGTAGTTTCTCCCCTTTATACCGTTCAATCAATGTGTTTCCATATACCCTAGTATGCCTAGTACCCTTTTTGGCTGAGTTTGTCAGAGATGTTGCCTTGTGTTTAAAAAACAAAAGCAAAACAAAAACAAAATTTTAGCCATCAGAAATAAATCAGTATTTAATGTGCCATTTACAAGATGGGTTCCAATGCTACTTTTTCTGGGTCCCATTTCGTCCCAAGATCCAATAACCTATTTGTCTGACCTGCTTTATTATTGCTCATGTGCAGAGCGAGTAGCACCTGCAAAAGTGGATCAGCAGCAGACTCATTTATGCATTTTTTACTCACACAGCATTGTCTTAATTACAGGCCTGATACCGTAATACAGGCAACATCAAATGGTAAATTAAGTGCCACATGCCCACAAAACAGCAGATTTACTTTGCAGCTTGCACCCGCTAATTAGCACCTGCCTTGATAATTACCCCCTAGTGTACTGTAACGTTTTGGCACAAGACATCAGAATCAGAAAAGGTTTATTTCCATTATCAGTGAAGGTACATTCAAAAAATAAGATTGTTTTTGGGTGCAATATTGCATCACGTAACATAAGATAAATGATGAATCTATAAGGACATGAAAACAGGAAGCAACCTCCCTCTCTCTCGGTACGGCTGCATTTTTTGTATTTTTCTGCGAACTGCATTTGTGGTTTCTGCTCCGCATTGTGTTTCTGGATACTTTTGTACATCTTTGTTGTGTTTTTGTGGGGTTTGGTGGATTTTTTTTTTACTGCAGAGATTCCATAATGGTCCTGAAGAAAGCAGCTTTTTAAAAGTAAACAGCTTACTACACATTTGTTCTTCTGAGACACCGAAGAGGCACCAAGAGCCCCACAGCTGCAGCACAGTGGAGGCGTCACCAGAGGAGCTACAGGAGACAAGAATTGTCTATTGTTCTGGCTAATGGACGTTCACTGGAGAATAAAACAGATGAACCGCTAAGCTCTTCACAGATGATGGTGAAAGACTGTGGTGGAGCGGAGGGAGCTGCACAGGAGGAAGAGGAAGGAGCTGACCAGTGCAGGACACCACGCTCTGAAACAAAGACGAACCCAGGAGGCGCTGCACCGTTTCAGAGGATCAGAGGAGACTGAAGGCAGCCAGCCAGGGGTCTGGTTGCTGGCCAGGTTGACCCACAGTGGCGGCGCAGCTCAGTCGCAGCGGCTCAGGACTAACACCTGAACACTATTTCATTGTACGCTTGTACAATGACAATAAAGCACTTGCTTAAAATGAAATAAAGATAGAAACTTAGGAACAATGCAAGCTAACGATACAAGTCTTGTGTGTGTGGATTTCCCCCGTTCAAACATTAGACATCTTGAGATCAAAATCAGTGCTTGTTTTGCCTAATCTCCCGCACTTCTTTGAAAAATACATGTGCAAATAAAGATATGAATGTGTTCATATCAGACAGGGTAGAGTTTTGGGAATCATGTGCAAACCATGAATTGCATCAAGTCATGTTTTTGAGAAATGAGAAAGTCAATGAACGGTTAACAAAAGGAATAAGAAATGTGGCGTTAACTTTAATTAAATGTAATGTCGTAATTTTCCCGCATAATCTTTTCACGCTGATTGAAAGCGGCTGTTCTAATGTGAAGCTAATCGACGTCAAAAGCTGTTCGCAAATTAGCATAGGACAATTTGATGGGAAATGACAGCTGTATAATTTGGTTCTTAATTCTCGTGTGCTGAATTATTCCTTGGTAAATAAAAATAAAAGAAGAGGGAGCGAGGACGAAGAGCATCCTTTTTGCAACAGCGGCTCTGTTTACCTTCTGGATAGACAGATGTAAGAAATGGAGACCGAAGGGAAAGGAGTAAGCGTTATTGAAGTGTGATAAACCCCTCTCTCCTCCTCTCCACATGACGATGACCTGCTGCTGTGAACCTGCGCCCCGTGGCTCCGCCTCCTCTCACCCACAGCTGCGTGAGACGATCCATAAGCACCACTTCACTTCACTCTTAAGGCCTCACTTGGGTTGGAGTCAAACGCGTGAGGGGGAAAGTGTTCGTAGCTTTCAGAAGGAATCGGACTAGGCATACTTAAAAACCACCGAAAGGTCAGGCAGCATTAACTGGGTGCTTAAAGCTCTCCTCGCAGCCAGAGGAAGTTCCTGGGTTTTTGTGTAGAGCACCAGTCTTAAACCTCTTTTCCCCTGTGAGCAACTTGTACGCAATAAAAATGGCGAGCTTTTGAAGGCACTTGAGTTTGGTGCTTATGTGAAGTGCACCCACCTGGACAGTTAAATACAAAGAGGATATTTCAACAGAATTATACATAAAAATGACTATAGATTACTCATAAAAGTTTAGTTTACCATTTTTCAACACAATTATACATTACAATGAGAAGGAGCTGAGGCGCTCTGTATATGCTGAGGTCTACAATAAAATAAGCTCCTTCTTGCTTTTTACGATTTGTCAGCGTCCGAGTTTGAAGTTTTGTTTTTGGAGTATACATTAAAATGACTTTAGGCTGTATCCATACAAAGACTCTTTCCACTCTGGGACCTGGTTTGGAAAAAGTTCATTTACAGACCCCTAAAACGCCGGTTACGTCTGGATGATATGCTGGATTGAGCTCGACTTTGTGTGGACAAGTTTCCTCTAATCACAGTGTTTCTCAAAGTGCAGTAGAGTCACGCATTCCCCGTCTCTTGATTTTTGAGTGTAAAGGATCGGTAAATAGTTTATTTAAAGAGGGGGTATTATGCTTTTTTCAATCACATAGCACCAGTCTATAGCATACTACAATGATGACGTAACCTTCTGTTGGTCTGTATATGCAGTAAATTAAAATAACTGCCTTGAATAAAATTGCTCTCTCAAAATGGCTGTACTGAACGTCTTGAAATAGGCCTCTGTCTCTTTAAGAAGCTTTCCGACACGCCCCCTTCAGCACACTGCTGTGGCATCTAAACAACACTACTGTGCGGGGAGGGGGCTCTGCTGAGCTGAGGAGCAGTGGTTGGTGGCTTGGCTGGTGACAAAAGGTCCAGAGGCGTCTCCAGGAGGTGGGGCGTTCCTAGGAGGACTGAGGCATAGCTACACCTAAAATGGCTGCCGTCTAAGTTTTTACTGATTACTCAAAAATATGTGAATGAGCCAAGGCAACACTCCAGGCATGTGTTTAATGAGGAATGACATAATAACATGATATAAAGCTTGAAAAAGTCGATTTTACATAATACCCCCCTTTAAGTGTTCAACATGTTACTTGCCGTCCCCGTGATCAGGGGGCTATAGGGTTAGATTAGGTCATGATTAGGGTTAGGAATGGCAAATGTAGTAGTAGTAGTTTATTTTTCTTCGGTCATTATGAAGATTTAGATCTTAGGTTGCATGATTTTCAAAGATCTTATACATGATACAATAAGAAAAAATGTTTACATTCAGAATTTAAGTGCTAGATGATGCCTGACCGAAAGGGGTTTAGGCTGAAGTCAAGACTTATTTTGCCTAAACCCTTTTACAACTGAGACACTATGTCTAAAGATGACACAGTTTCTCTTATACCAACGATGGTAACATGTAAGCACAAAACTTAAACTTCAACAATCAAAATTATATTATACATCCTCGATCAACTTCTTTTCTAATGATCTTCATTCAAGTGTTCTATACTTCTCCATAATGTTTAACATATACATTTTCTTAAATGCATTAATAGTTTTGGAGCCCTTAAGTTGAATAGGTAGACCGTTCCATAGATCAACTCCTTTGATTGATAAACACCTCCTCTTAGTATTACTCTTCACCATAGGTTTTTGTAGCAGATCAGTTCCTCAGTTCCTGAGGTTGTAACTAGATTCTCTAGTTTGAAACATCTCTTGTAAACAGTGAGGAAGCATGAGATTGTGAGCCTTGTACATCAACAAGATCATGCAATTTTAAGATATTTAGTCTAATAAAAAGTGGATTTGTTGGAGAAGGTATTCTGCATGGCTGATCACTCTAATTGCTTTCTTTTGTAATAAGAAGATGGGTTTTATATTAGTTTTATAGGTATTCCCCCATATTAATGTGATGTAAGTTGTGTTCCACTCACACAGATCTTACACATAGTTTTAGAAACTAGAAGTCAATACACTTTGAGAGTTGGATATGCACCATTGCTAACCCTAACTCTAACCCTAAGAAGGCAGGTTACAGGTTAATAATGGGTGTGCTCTGTAAAGGTTATGTCCTGTTTCCCTGATACATCACACCAGTCCAAAAGAGTTGCTGTAACTCCTAGTTCTTCAGGTTGTGTAGGTCTAGTTTGGAACTACACTGCCTGACTGACAGAGAGTCGGATGTACAGTAACTAACTGTTCTCATTTGGGGTCGCAGCAGTTGGTCAGGTCTAGGTTCAGCTGCCCAAATAATGAGATCAGCTGACGACCTGAACATCCTGAATGACCATCACACTATAAGCCCAATGCCCATCTCGGCTCGCCTGTTGCATTATGGGTAATGGAATGTCTTTTGGCTACCAAACAATAATGATAGTTAGCGTAAAGCAATGAAGAAAGCTCTGATTTGGAGCGTTTTAACCGCTGGAAAGTTGATGATTTAAAGCGTTTTTGTCGTCGCCATGGAGCCTGTTACAATATTACCTTAAAGTCTATTTTTACAACCGGAGCTGCGTACGGAGATAGTCAGAAACGAAACTGCCATTCATACGAAGAGATGCTTCAAAAGTGACGACCAGTCCTTGTTCATATAGTTGGAATAACTATGGAATAACTATGTGAGAAAAACATTTCTGACCCTTGAAGGCGACTGTTGGACAAAGTCCAGGCTCTGAAACTGTGGCCTCATGTCGCCGATATTCACAACATTTAAACTGAAATGAGAAATACATAGAATCCCTCTTTTTTTTGTCAATAAGGAGGTGGACAGTAGACGAAATCTTTTTCTTAATTGTGACCAGAGAGATCCACATACACACATAGGCTCTGCCATCTAAATGTACTTTATTTTTATTTTTTTTACGAGTGATCTGATGGTACAACTTAGCTAATCGGTCGCTAATTTGACAGACGGAAATTTACCCACTATATTTAACATCAACACCATTTTGGAACTTTTCCCTGTGATTACAAGACAAATTCAAATGATTTAAAAAGTGAGGGTGTCTGTGTCGGGCTGAGCCCAGGTCCTGTCGTTCCCCTGTCCGCTATGGTCCGCTCCTGCTTACGGAGCCGCCGCCCTGACTTTTCCCTCGCTTTCAAGATATTGACAACTTACATATTTGCAAGAAATGTCACTTGAGACTTATAGTCTGTAAACCAATGCCCGTAAGCCTTATAGTTCACGGTTATGGCTCAATATACTTCAGTGTTCACGCTCCGCTACCTGAACTCGCTCACACATTTCAATGGCGGAGTGGTTTGTTTGGTAGCCGAAATTAGGAGCCTGATTGACTCACGCATGCGCAGTCGAGATGGGCATTGGGCTTATTCCATTGGTGGATTTCTTCTTCCCTGATGGCACGGGCATATTCCAAGATGACAGTGATAGGATTCATCGGGCTCACACTGTGAAAGAGGAGCATGAGACATTGGCCGCCACAAAGTCCAGATCTTGACCCCGTATAGAACCTTTGGGATGTGCTATGAACACACTCTCCCATCAGCAACACAAGATCTTGGTGAAACATTATTGCAACACTGGATCTTTTGACATGTGGAAAGGTTGGAATGAGTTTGAGTTCCTTTTACCGTACAATTAGCTTTTGCAAAGTTCACCGACTGTTACTCAGCCACAGTCTCCTCTCCTTTTCAGCCCAAACCTTCGTATGAGTATAAGGCTCATTTCTAAACGCCATTGTACCGAAATGGCCTGTATTGTATTCCTCGGTGGCAACACGCCTTATCACTCAACCTGCCAATCACTGCTTTTCCCGAAACACAATGGTCGCCCCGTGATTCGATACGCGGCTCAAATGCCGAGTCGGCTGAGGGCCAGAGATGTGAGCGAGGCATTTTGATTAACTGAGCCAGTCGCTTACAAAACGAATAGGACCATATGTTATAAAGCTACGGAAAATTCCAACTTAAAAATCTTAATTTTACTCAACCCATATCACATCCATCCTTAACTGGAGACCACTCACATAAATTTAAATCACGTTTTGCAGCCTCCACCACCTTTCTCTCTCTCTCTCGACAGCCAAATTGATTCCCACTCGTCGACGCTAATGGCCTTTTCATTTTGGCCGTGTGAATTTTAGTTGCTTGTGACAAAGCGGGGCACTTAGGCCAACTCTCTGTTTCGGTGTTGCCAAAATTTAATGACCATCATCGTTTCGGGAAACTCCATCCCGGTGTGCAGCCTGTTGTGTTGTGTTTGTTAAAAGGACAATGCGGCTGTTTTTATCAGAGTGAAGAGGCCATTAGAGTCGGTAATGGACTGGGCCAAAGTGTTGAAAACACCACAATGAGAGATACACTGCTCTGCACAAAAGGTATACAAGAGTTTATTTGGCTTAACCAGTTATCCACTAAATATATCTGCGCTGTTTGACCTGTTATGATTCCATTCACGTAACTTTGTAAAGAGCCAAATATTGAGGTGGAGGACAGGCCAGTTTATTGTTATATATCCGTTATTACTCACCGATCTAAGCTTCTTTTTCCTTTTCTTTATTTTAACCTCTCGTAGTCCTCATATTCTGAATATTGTTGCGTTTTGATCATGAGAACCTGTATTTCCCTGCATTTCTAGACACCCTAATCTATACTTACAGTCAGATGTTTGCTGACTGTGGTGTTCGCTCTTGTCCTGCTGCACTTCGTCATTGTTGTTTTAAATGTATGTGTAGACTGAGCAACTCTCAGAATTCCATTATACGGACTCTGGTGTGTCCTGAGATCAGTTCAATGAGATTCACGTCAAAAATGTGGAATCATTGGCGCTCATGTCTTTATGTGAGTGGCAGCTAGAGTATTGCTAGTGCCTTGTTTTGTTGCTGCAATTATTTGCAGTATTTTAATACTTTTCTACCTTGTTTTATTTTTTTAACTTAAATATGGATCATGTGTCCTCACTTGTGTCCTTAATAAAGACGGAATGAATGAATATACTGCCCCTCCCCCCTTTACCAAAGCAACTACTCTTCCTGGGGTCCATTCTCATTATGAAAATATTACAAAGTTAAAGCATTATTTATACAACACACATCAACAGTACAGACATAGTTCCACATCCAATTCAATAATCGAGGTAAAACCCAAGAAAACAACAAGTCTGTTGCATTACAATGAGCAGAGGGACATAAACTCAGGATCATTTCTGACTGACTACATATTTCTTAAGATTTGTTTCAAAAGAAACATGATTACTTAGTCCCTTAATTTCCCGAGGCAACGTATTCCATTAGCACAGTGGTAATTTTCTCACAATAGTTTTAAAATTGTGTGTAAATAGATTCATGCAGGCATAGTTTTTGTCATTTGAAAGAACTTGAAGAGCACAGGAAATGTCTGACAAGTTTTTCACCAGTTCATAGACACTTAAAGGGGGGGTATTATGTAAAATCGACTTTTTCAAGCTTTATATCATGTTATTATGTCATTCCCTCATTAAACACATGCCTGGAGTGTTGCCTTGGCTCATTCACATATTTTTGAGTAATCAGTAAAAACTTAGACGGCAGCCATTTTAGGTGTAGCTATGCCTCAGTCCTCCTAGGAACGCCCCCACCTCCTGGAGACGCCTCTGGACCTTTCGTCACCAGCCAAGCCACCAACCACTGCTCCTCAGCTCAGCAGAGCCCCTCCCCGCACAGTAGTGTTGTTTAGATGCCACAGCAGTGTGCTGAAGGGGGCGTGTCGGAAAGCTTCTTAAAGAGACAGAGGCCTATTTCAAGACGTTCAGTACAGCCATTTTGAGAGAGCAATTTTATTCAAGGCAGTTATTTTAATTTACTGCATATACAGACCAACAGAAGGTTACGTCATCATTGTAGTATGCTATAGACTGGTGCTATGTGATTGAAAAAAGCATAATACCCCCTCTTTAATACAATCATATGAGATTTAGCTAAAACATTTCCTCCTACTGATGTTTGTTTTGGCCGAGAGGCAAAGGTAAGAGGCTGTAACATTTAACACACTCCAAAACGAACCAACCATTTAGAAATTGTACAAACGTGGAGTGATATTTTGCGTGAAATGTCTGGGAGATGTTCACCCCTAGCCGCTGTCTCCACCGCTGCTGCTGCTGCTGCTCTTCCACTAAATGCACAGCGACTAAGTGCTGAGTAATGACTAGCTGCATTAGCCACCATTAGAAACTATTTGCCTGATAGCTGCTATCACTGTTGGCGGTGATTTACTCTGTCAATCCGTTCCCTAATGGCAAAGTCTTGCCCCGCGCCGCGCTGTGGAGAAAAAGCGGCCGGGCCCAGACAGATGTGGCAATAACTTGTAACTATCTATCAGCGCGGGCCGAGAGGGGACAGTTTAAGCCTCTTTAAGGACGCCATTCTCCCTGACACACCAAAAGTGCTTATGCTAATCGCGTTATCGCTTCGGGCCGCCGGTAATGGGGAGCAGGACGCAGTTGTGGGGTCGTATGCCACGCGATTTGCAGTGTGGACAGGCTGCCCCCATACCGTTCTCAACGTATGCAATCAAAGTGGCTAATGGTCGTAAAGCTAATCTTTAATGTTGATGAGAGCGGTTTTGTTCGCCTTAGGTTTCCCTGAGGCACTGGTTGAAGGAGAGTAGATGATATTTTAAAGAGGACATATCCTAATTGAGGCTTAAGCATCCTTTTGGGCTCCTTAGCGTTGACATTTCACGTTGTAACATTTGAAATAATGTCTATGTAAGGGAAAGGCAGGAAGGAGTGAGAGACTTGGCTGGTTATAGGATTTTGAATTGGCCTGGAGCTCCCTCTGCAGGCGGCTGTGACAATGACACATTATAAAACTGTGAAAACGGGCTTTACATTTTTGGCTAAACGGCATGTGAGCAACATTTTAGTGCCATGCTCTTAAAGTTTTCTCCTTTAACGTCTTCATTTCAATGTGATGCTTATTTTACGATGTTTTTTCCGCTAGCGATAATAACTAAAACAGCGCGGCGCACACTCCCAAATGTGGTCATTATCTTTGTGGGAGACAGCTGCCACTGAAGGCGGGAGAAAATATACAAGCACATTTCTAATTCCTGCTTGATTATTTGAGCTTAGAACCGCAAAAATAAGGCAATTTTTTTCACTTATAAACAGCTTATTCAAAACAAAACAAATCAAGATCCAAAATCTCCTCCGAAAACTAAATGCTGTATCTAATATAAAAATTAATATATCAACAAAATAAAAACATACATTCAAATCTGGCCATTATTTAGATTCCGTGGCTAAAAACATTTGCAATTTTGGCCATTTTTATGCATTTGCCTTACTTTCTGTGTAAGCTCTCAGTCGTACAGGAGTTGTCCATCTTCAATGAAGGTACTTGAGTCGTCTTCTGTACTCAGTAGTTGAAGTCGTCGAACGTTTCGCCTCTCATCCAAAAGGCTTCGTCAGCGGACTAAAGTCCCGCTCAGCCCGCAGCTTAGGTACTCAACTTGAAGATTTGCCTTACTTGTATATGAAAACAGAAAATGACAGGAAATGTGCATTACATTTTCCCCCCCTCATATTTATGTCACAACCGTTTCAAATTGATATCTCTAAATTACCCGCTGAAGTGTGTTCCCATATGACGCAAATAAATCCGTGAAATAGAGACCGGAGCGCCCCAGCTGTAGAAGAAGAAACAAGAGCAGAAAATAGGATTATGGATGACACTGGTCACATTGGTTAAAATCATAATAGGCATAACATTTTGACCAATAGGCCTATAATAGATTAAGATGTGGAGCCAGGCTAATGGTCGGAAACACCTGGCTGGAACTATTGTACATGTTTCAAGTGGAACCGGGACCTTCCAGCTGTGAAGCATGAGCTCTAACCACTGTGCCACCGTGCCGCTCAAAGGCAATTATTTTAGCACAGGTGTTTATCGGTGAAAGTGAAAATTCCGATGCGGAGAACAAGGTCCTGGGTCGTCATGGTTACTTCCATTCAAGGGAAGATTGAACGGAAAAACTGAAGGAAATCATGCACACGAGCTGCGCCATATGGAACAGCGTGTCCACGGCGCGTTGTTTATTTGCACACCTGCTGTTTGATAATGGCGGCATAAAATAAGGCCTCGCACTTCCACATACGTTTCAAAAGAGCGGCTTCACAGCTCTCCCTGCGAGTTGTACCTTACTTTTGTTTCTGCACTGACGCAAATGTGAATGCAAGAAAAACACCTTCCAGGGCGTATTTGTAAAGGGTAAACAGAACATTTTGTTGTTTGTATCAAAATCTTTTCAGCTGTGCAACTTCTGAAATTGCTGCTGCGAAGACATTAAAAGGTATTGTCTGCACACTCTTCTTATTCAGAGTCTGAATCAGAATAGATTCATTGCCAGTGGCAGTGACCAGGTTCACAAACTAGGAATTTTCGGCGGTGCAAACTTGCAACATAAAACTCTAAGGGCATGCATAAAAATAGATGAAATATGATCAAATGAATGTCAGCCACACACAGAACAACAGCGGGAATTGATGTACAGCAGATATGAGTGTGGACACGCCACATTATCTTCATAACTTGGTGCTGATTGTGGAGTTGTATCAGACTCAGACTGTGTGCAGCGGCCCATGTAAAAGAGAAAGAGTTAGTAAAGTGTCGAAGCCATACTTGAACCGTGGACCTCCTGCACCAGAGACTAGCGCGCTATCACTGAGTTATAAACCCACAGAAAAGTGGGCCGGTCTTTTCTAATTTCCCGGGCCGAAATGAAGTCCCAGCACGCCACTGCACATAATGCAATGGGAAATAATACTAAAATAATCAAATTGAGTGCACGTGACATCTTACATCTTATTGTGGCGAGGGACAGGTAGATTCTATGGTAGATTTAGTCTTTTAAAGGTCATACAGGTTTGTTAATAGTTAATGTGAACAAAGCCCGGACCCATCCAGCAAATGTGGAATAATAATAAATGTAATGTGTAATCCCAAAAAGATCCTCGGCCTTTGCGGAATGTGCCTTCTCATTTCGCTCCATTAAACAGTGGAATGAGCTTCCAGACAGTCTGAAATTGTCTGTAGATCTTAATAGTTTTACTCGAAATTTGAAAAAGTATATTTTAGATCATCAATCGTGTCAACATTGATGAACGTATTGTAAATTGTAGGGATTGTTTAGTTTAGATTTATACATTATCATTGTAATGTTTTTTGTACTCACCTGTCCAGGGACTGCAGATGGAAAATAGCTACTTCGCTAAATCTGGTACAAATCATCTCTTCTTTTGTAAAGACTAATGGTTTTGTACACTGTCCCTGTTTCAAACAATAAACTAAACTAACTAATAATAAATAATAATTAAATTTGAATATCATTAAAAAGTGTATTCATTTCTGTAATTCAACTTAAACTGTGAAACCAATATATGATAGACCCATTACATGTAAAGTGAGATATGTATCACCTATATTTGTTATAATTTTGATGATTATGGCTCACAGCTTGTAAAACCCCCAAATTAAAAATCTCATAAAAGTAGAATATTTTGAAAACGAAGCCATAATCATCAAAATTATAACATATAAGTGACATACAGTATGTCACTTTGCATGTAATGAGTCTATATCATATATAAGTGTTTCACATTTTAAGTTGAATTACAGAAATACGTGAACTTTTGCACGATATTCTAATTTTCCGAGTTTCACCTGTATGTGCATTTAAGAGCTTCACTCTTGAGGAGCCTTAGAGCCACAAGATTAATATGACAAATTTGTGGATCGAATCGTGAACAAGAAATACTTTTCACAACCGCGCGATTATGTTATGTAATCTTAAATTCTGCATGACATACATGCAGCTAACTTGGCACATTCTGTTGTGTTATATTCCATGTCTGTTTTAGAAAACCTGGCAAGAGCCTGACTGATATGACAGAGCCAATAACATTAGCACTGGCATCAATCTGGGATCGCTCCGGTTGAAATCAAACTTCTGGCGCTCCTCGTTTTAAGCCTATCACAGCCAAGTGTTTGTGTATATGTCTGTAGCAGCATTTGTTTTTCTGTCGTTGCCATGTCGCTGATAAGTTTTGATACAAGTTTTTGTATTCGTCAGCAAAGGGTATTCCCGCCCACTTTCACCTCTTAACCCCGCCTTTTTTCCAGTTCAGCTTTAGCCAAATCTAAAAGCTCCTCTATTAGAGCTTACAGCCTATAGGCCAGTGTCACGCCTCATTTGAAAGCTAAGACCTACAAAATTGATCGAAATGGGTCTTTTTCCGAGTGTTGTTGCCGTGTTGTTGTCATTTCTGACTTCTTTTCATCACACATTCATCACCTTTTCATTCCTTTTTGCCACTATTTTCTTGTTCTTTCCTTGCTTTTTTGTCACTTTTTCAATGCATTTTGTCACTTTTTTGTTGAATTGTCATCACATTTTTGTCACTATTGTCACATTTTTGTTGCTCTTTTGTCAATTTGTCAATGCTTTGACTTTTTTCAAAGATGCTTTTAGATTTGGGCAACAACGAACTGGAGAACATTCGCTCGGTTAAGGTGGGGTTTAAGAGATCAATACTGCCATGGGATTGGCTAGACACGATCAGGACGGATTTGCATTGTGTTTCTGAATATTGTGAGCTTTCAGCTTGAAGGCAAGATTATTGCTGCATCTGAAACCATTAAATTGGTAAGAGGTCTTACGCCAAACCGGATGTGTGTCAGCGTCCGCCATGACAAGAAGCGTCCGAATTGGGTTGTTGGTTAGGAAGGAGTTAGGGAAAGTGGCCTGTATGCTAACTATCATAGCCACTTTAGCATAGGGACCTCTGATGCTAACTATCATAGCCACTTTAGCATAGGGACCTCTGATGCTAACTATCATAGCCACTTTAGCATAGGGACCTCTGATGCTAACTCACTGGTGATTAGGAGCTATGTGCCATCCCATAAGCCACAGCGCCAATCTCCCCACCCCCCTCGCCCCCACCCTCGAGTGATTCATGCACAACCACTGTTGATTGACAGGTGCACATTTATTAATAAAAAAAAAATTACAAAATAAAATAAGATTCTGCACAAGCCAAACTTTATAAAAGTACAAAATACATGTTGTCATCACCACAGCACAGTCACATGGTTTTAAAGAGCCTCCTCAGTAAATGGCCTAAATGAAGGCAGTTTGTGTTTTTGCTTTCATTTAGTAGAAACTTAAGCCACATGGCTAATTTGCATACTGTAGCTTTAAGAAACCGCCGTTGAGATAAAATAAAGGGAAATGTGAAGGATCATTTGGATGATTCTCTTTTTTTTTCTCGCCTTAAATGTCTTTATTTGGACACTATGTTGTTGTTGGACAATATACAGTAGGTGGCGGTATGCGCTTTTGTTTGGCCTGCACTGAACTTTAAAGAAGAAGAAGAACAGCTGTTGGTGATGTCACTTCCCCTTCCCCTGGGTAAGGACGGTCGAATTGGGCAAATGCTGCTGAAGCAGAAGTTCACTAACTGCATAGAGATCTAACAGTTGACCCCATGAAAGGTTAAGGATTAGTTGCTAGTGTTAGTACTTAGAGCTGCCTTCTCTTTCTTTAGACAAATCAGAGGGCAGCAGTCAGATCACGTCATGTCAGTATCAGCATCGGCTCGCTCTGGGCGGGAGGATGGTATCACAATGCACCTTGGTTTAACAGCACCAACTTGTAATGCAACAAAACAAGTCTAGAAGATACACTTAAACTAACATGTCCCAGTAACCGCCCCGGACCGCTTTCGCGCTTTAGTTTCTCAATCCTCTCCATTAGCTGCACTGATCTTACGGGACCGTGCTTGTTAGAGTAGAGATATCAAACCCCTGCGTCACGTTTTTAACACTAATTGGCCACATGGAGCTCACAGGGGCAGCTCACGGGAGGGGGATGGAAGCTTGATCACTTGTCATGCGTGGCAGCTGAGGGCACCGATGCGTTCTGGGTGAAATCCGCGACGACGGGCGTAAACAAGGCGTTATCTGGGGGCCTTTTGATCTGGCTGGGACCACACGGACTGGGTGTTGCGTTTACAGAGAGATGCTTTTGAAGAGAGAGAGCACAAAGCTACAGAGAGTAAAGGAGGGGGGAGGCATTATGATAAAAGGTTGATTTGTTTTTGAAGTCCAGTGTTAAAAGGTTATATGTTCCGAAATGCAAATGTTCAGCCTTCTCTCTCGAATGTTGTTGCTCCTGGGCGTGTTTAAAACGTGCACTGGGAGCTGAATTTTGGTTTTAAATAACATAAAACGCAGATTTGATTACGATGTGTAGTCGACAGACAATTGGATTAGCCTGATCTACAATCTAAAGTGAAGTCATTTTCTCACAATAATGAAGTGATGTTATCCAGACGCACAGTGATCAGATTCTCTTTGGATATTTCTTTCTAAAGCAGTGAATTGGTCGTAGTGTGGTGTACATGTTAGAGAGGTGTCTCTCACCCAGCAGGTTTTGGGGTTTGGGGGCGTGTCTTAGCCCTGACTGTTGTGTTCGTCCTGTTCTCCGGTCATTTTGCTGGTGGCTCGAAAGCAATAAAGTTGACGCACTTGCAGCTCGCTTGTGTCCTCGTCTTTCTCGCCACATTGGATCACGTCGGGGTCACCAATGTAGTTATATTGCCCTCTATCTTAAATTTCACCGTCAAGAATCGAGAATGCAACTTAAATCAGTCTGACCTTAAGTTTGACCAATCTCCGATCATTACTGAAATAACTGAGACAGGCCCTTAAGGTTTCAAGTCATTATCACCTTCTAAATGCTTTATTTCACCGTCGTATGTGTAGGTGGTTGTCAGGGTCATCTGGAATTTCAGACTCTATTCGTATTCTTTCGAGATCATTTCATTGTGCCCATTTTCTAAAGTTTTTGTATGTAATTTTACTGCGCATTTACCTTGTTCCTCTTTGACAACATATTTTCTAACAGTTTGCTGCCCCTGAGTTAGAGGTTCGCTCGGGCCCAAAAAATCAAGCCGGACCCGACCCGAGCCCGCGGCCCTAAAGCCCGACCCAGCCCGAGCCCGAGCAATTAACTTGAATTGTCGGCCCGAGCCCGAAACAAACCCGACGTAAATTATTAATTTACGGCTCGGATAGGAGCATCTGCGCAGTACGTTCAGCAGCAGCACCATGTGTGAGAGGTAAGCACATACCTGGGTCCTGGGCAGGCCGAGAGATGTGCGCGGTGTGGGGGTAGGTTACGTGCCCGAGCCGCAGCTCAATGTGTCTCTCTCCTCCTCCGCCTCGTTGTTCATACACAACGCGCTGCATTTACAAAAGCTACTTTTTACGCAGTAACAGGAACCAAACTGCTTATTTATCCACTGTAAATGAAACGCTGTCCTGAGAGAAAGAGTGAATAGCGATGTTCACTGCGTGGCGCCGGTATCAAAGCCTCACCATGCTGCTTAGACGTGACAACACAGCCAAGCACGTGCGCCCGCCCCCCGCACCACCTCCTTGAGTATATCCACATTTTGTATCCAATAGAGTAAGCCTACAATATAGATTTTTATTAGATATTATAATGACATTAAAAAATAAAATAAAAAATATATTTAAAAAAAAAAAACTCGAAGCCCGACCCGACCCAAACCCGACTGTCATGCGTGAAATCTCGGCCCGGCCGGCCCGAATGTCGGGTCGGGCTCGGGCCTAAAAGCTAACCTCTACCCTGAGTGTTTCTTTAGAGCTTTTGTAACAAGCGAATACCTTCACGGTGAGATCAATAAAGTCTACTCTATCTTATCTCATCTTTGGTAATGCATTTAGGTTGGATGTTTTTAATGTCTAGAAATGGTTTGCATCCACTTTAAATATAACGTAATCAAATGTAGGTCTATTTTAGACTCTTTAATAGGTCTAATAATAATCACTCACACTTGTATAGTGCTCTACAAACCTGTATTGACAAGTGTCTCAAAGCACTCTCTGCACCGGACTTTAAAACATCTCTGTTCACTAGCCTGGCATAAACTCAGACTGACTTTATTTATGTATTTATAAAGACAATCTGGAATTGTGGTAATATATAGGACGCAATTTCCAAAAAAATCGAGACTCGAGGCGGGGCTAATGATCGCAGTTTGAACAAGAGCGAACCAATCAAACACAAAGCGTTTACGTCCTCCGCCATGTTTGTTTGTAGTCCACACATGCAGTCGGGTAAATGTTGCTGTGGCTTTAAGGACAAGTCCAGCTCATTTAAACAGAAGAAAGGGCACTGCTAAAAGATCGTTGTGTCGCGGCCGCCATCTTCACTGTTTTGGTTACGGCCCGGAGGCGATTTTTTTTTTCCTAGGATGGAGAAGGCCACATTTGAGAACAAACCTAGTTTAAACTGATCCAAACTACCCGTAGACCTAAACCTAACCCTAACCTTAAAAACATTAAAATTAATGGAAAAAGCCCTTTCCCATCCTAGGAAAAAAAAAAAGTTGCAGCCCGGAGGAGCACAGGTGTTTGATGGGAAATCCTAGCACGGAAGATGACGCACCGTTAAGTCCCGCCTCCCGTGCTATGATTGGCTCGTGTTGGTTTCGCCGGAGTCAGCGAGATTCAAATCGCACAATTCCAGACTGTATTGCCATGTATCTCTTAACATGGAGGATCAGTCTGGCTCGTGCCAGGCTAGTTTGTTACAAGACTCTTCACGGTCTGGCACTAAAGTACTGTACATCTCTGACATGTTGGCAGATATACTGACGCGGAAAAATATTGCAATAAATGATATTATAATGATATTACTGACGCTAAAGATACTAGATACTTTCAGCTTTAAAGCATAAAAAATACAGTAAACCTTTGTTCTAAAAGCGCATATCCTAAAATACCACACAAGCTGCAATAAATATGAAATATAATGTAACCCAATTTGCTTTGGTTTAAAAATAAAAGTTTTACAAAGAAAAAATAAGGAAAAATGTACAGATGATAAATATTGAGACCAAAAAGGTGTTGTTTATTTGTTATTTATCAAACGATAAATTGACCTCGAGATTATCGTGACAGACCTATTGATATGTTAGAGCCATATTAACCATCTCGGGCTCTGAGAACTTCAGGGAGGGGTCTCCTCCTGGTGCCAGAGTCAATAACACAGTGAGGCTGCATTTTTATGCTGCAAAATCTGGAACAGTCTTCATGAAGATGTGAGACAGGCCTCAACTCATGTGACAATGTTCAAATCCAGGCTGAAAATAGATCTTATGCACATATGACATTGAGAATACTTTATCTGCACTCTTCACTTTAATGTAATAAATGAAGTAAGTGAGTGTTATATTTGTCATTCTACAACGAAATTGCGTTCAGGTGTTGGGTTAGTCCTGAGCCGCTGCGACTGAGCACATATCAGGACTAACCTGTGGGCAAACCTGACCAGCATGTTTCTGGACGTTTCAGATTAAACCTGGCTGGCTGCCTTCAGTGCTCCTCTGAAACAATGCACCGCCTCCTGGGTTTGTCCATGTTCCAGAGTGTGGTGTCCTGGGGCCTTTCCGAAACCGTTCCTCCCTCCCTTCTCCTACATACTTCCACTTAGGCCTCAGTGAGGGCACCTTCAGAGGTTCACTCATCAGAGAAATTCGAGCTGTGACTTTCAGACACATTCTCCCTCTCTTCGCTTGATCATACTTTTAAATTTAAAAAAAAAGTTCCCTTATGAGTTTACAAAGTAATTCAGATTCCAATGTGTTGTATTTACATTATATATTTTAGCTTCTTCAAACTCACAAGAAAACTTTTCTTCCGAATAAAATCATATCAGGTCTCACTGTTGATTTCTTTTTCATTAATAAATGTCTATATGATGATAAAGTTGTTCAAATGAACACTTAGGTGCTCCTAAGTAAACGCGGAACAGATGTTGTTTGGTGCGTGTTGCTCGTGGGTCTGCTCTCCGGTGTAACACACACACCTGTTAAGTCTGCATCGATGCTGACTCGCTGTGAAGGAGCTGATCAGACACTTTCCCTCACTGAGGGCACGCGCAGTGTTAGGGGGTAGGGTGAGGGAGGAGGGAGTGGTTTCGGAAAGGCCCCTGCACTGGTAAGCAATCCCACTTCCTCCTTCCTCTTCACCCTGCGCAGCTCCCTCCGCTCCACAACAGTCTTTTACTGTTTACTGGGAAGAGCGCAGCAGGCAAATATAATCCGTCTTATTCTCCAGTGAATGAACATTTGTCGGATTTGCGTCGTTTAGCTGCGAATCTTGCCCGGATACTCGTTTTTTGTTTTGTTTCTTGTGACGCCTCCACTGTGCACATGTGGCTGGCTCTTGGTGCCTCTTCAGTGTTTCAGAAGAAGAAATGTGTAGGTCTCAAATGCTCATAAGCTAGCTGTTTGTTTTGTTAAAAAAAGATGTACAAGAGTATCCAGTAAAACAATGTGGAACATAGAAATGCAGTTTGTAGAAAAAGGTTAAAAAAAACACTGCTGTACCAAGATAGAGATGGAAGTTGCTGTTTGTTCACACGTTGCCATGACCACCTAATTAATTACTATATTGACGTTTTATGTCAGGGTTAACACCTGGTTTTGGCACATTGCTGTATTGTTAGGACGTGGCTTGTGTCAAAAGTCTGACACCACCGCACTAAATTAAAGCATACTACACGTTAACAGAAATATATTCTCCAGACATTTCGACCCGCGCCGCTGCATCTGTTGATCTGCCGTCATGTCCTCAGTTGTTTGTTGGATTAAATGTCGGCAAAATGTTGAAAAAAGGTCATGACAAATCCTCAAAGCGACGGAGAGGCTTTCATCTTTGTCGTGGAAACCAAACACACGTCAGTTTGATTTACCAAGCACTGTTTTATACACGCCACACATTTACACGTTAAATTCTTCAGATCTCAGAATACCAACCTCAATGTTATTTCGTTGGGTTTTGGTCAGGAGCAAAGGTTTTCAAAAGGAGGTCATCTGGGCCGTGTTGGGCGGAGTGGTGAAGTTATATTAAAGAGGGGGTATTATGCTTTTTTCAATCACATAGCACCAGTCTATAGCATACTACAATGATGACGTAACCTTCTGTTGGTCTGTATATGCAGTAAATTAAAATAACTGCCTTGAATAAAATCTCTCAAAATGGCTGTACTGAACGTCTTGAAATAGGCCTCTGTCTCTTTAAGAAGCTTTCCGACACGCCCCCTTCAGCACACTGCTGTGGCATTTAAACAACAACACTGTGCGGGGAGGGGGCTCTGCTGAGCTGAGGAGCAGTGGTTGGTGGCTTGGCTGGTGACAAAAGGTCCAGAGGCGTCTCCAGGAGGTGGGGGCGTTCCTAGGAGGACTGAGGCATAGCTACACCTAAAATGGCTGCCGTCTAAGTTTTTACTGATTACTCAAAAATATGTGAATGAGCCAAGGCAACACTCCAGGCATGTGTTTAATGAGGGAATGACATAATAACATGATATAAAGCTTGAAAAAGTCGATTTTACATAATACCCCCCCTTTAAAAGGGACTATACGGAGTTTAAAAATGTTAAAATTATGTATTTTCATCCCCCTACATGTTCCAGCCAATGTGTAGAATGAGCCCAGACCTGTTCACCACAACTGCCTCTAAAATCCTGCACTGTCACTCAAAAAGGTGTTAATTCGGGTCAGAAGTGCCGTCATGCACAAGCTTAATATAGAGACTGCAGTTACGCATAAGACCTGAGGTGGCAGTAGTGAGCATAAAATGACCAACTTGCATCTAGTCCCTTTAATATTACTACTGAGGAGATACCAATCATGTTTCCCGCTAAGCTACAGTCTTTTAATTGGCTGTGGGTTTTCTCGTATTACCATTAATTATGAATCAAAGTAGATGCGCAGGTGTGGGCCCACGTTTCCTTGAGTAATTGGCATGTCGGCAAAATACTGTAATTTCCATCTTATTCCCCTTAAGGCAGGCCTGTAAGCCCAGAGTGTATAAATTAAATGTTAGCTAAATTTAAACCAGGAAAGACAGAAATGTGAATGGATTTAGATCTTTAAGTGAAGCCATGAATTAATTAGAAAAGGGGCTGGGGAATTATACAGCACAACTCTATACCCACTTGCAAAACAAATCATTCATAAATTTAGCTACAGGGACCACACACATCCTCTGTTTGCTCAGTCAGATTTGCTCAAAATTATGGATATTGTGGAATTTACAGCACAAATCATGTTTAAGGGTAGTAATAACATGTTGCCAAATAATGAACACAAATGACTGGAGGATGGGGGGGTATTTGATGCAGGGCCTAATAACTTTAAATGTCACCCAATTCAAAAAACAGGAAAAGGTTTTGAATTTCTCATTGTGGTGTATGGCTGTGTGAGGAGATAAAAATGTAAAACACACATTTATGTAAAAATTATTCACATGCACATGTAAAACACAATTGTTGTACAAATATGTCGCCATGAAGGTAGATGTTTTTATTTCATCTAGCCACAGTTGTGCTCAAAAGTTTACATACCCTGGGCAGATTTTTTTTATTTTTTTGACAATTTTTTTGTTCTGTTTTCGCACAAAGTGAAGCGCAAACAACTGAGTTTATTCTTTTTAAATCATTATGATAAATGAAACTGCCAAAATGACCCTGATCATAAGTTTACCCTGGTGATCTTGGCCTGATAAAATGCACACAAGTGGGTTAGAATGGCTAAATGCTAAAGGTAATTATCGTGTGTATGTACAGTAAAAAGGCAGTGAGTTGTTGGGGCTCCTGACAGATGCCCTGCATCTTTCATCCACTGCTGCACTGACATTTCTGGTTTCTGAGTCATGAGGAAAGCAAAAGAATTGTCAAAGGGTCTGCAAGAAAAGGTAGTTGAACTGTATGAAATGGGAAAGGGTTATAAAAAAAGATATTGAAACCAAATCACGGTCAGGTCGACCGAAAAATATTCAGCAACAACTGACAAGAAAATCATTCATATTCTGTGGAAAAATGGCCAACGACTCTAAAATTCTGCCAGGGTATGTAAACGTCTGAGCATACGGGTTGCTATGCAGCTAGTTGTTTCGTTATTGAACTGCAGTGATATGTGTATGTTGTGTCTGAGAGGACAGGGGTGGGATTTGATACATTTCAAGCTTCTTCCCACTCCTTTTTGAACAGTAGTTGCATTGATTGTTGTTTTTTGTTTTTTGTCATGCAAGTGTTTTTAACAAACCACTGACCTGACAAAGATGGACAGTGAGACCCATTCATCACACCTCCGCATTAACATTACTAAAAAGACTAAAAAGTCGCCACAAAAAGGTCAATATTTCATCGGCTCTAGCTTCGATCACAGCACATATTCACTGTGGCACGGTTTAAATAAGCTCCTCCGATGTCAAACGATCCAGTGTTGCATTAATGTTTCACCAAGATCTTGCATTGAGGATGGGAGAGTGTGACCACAGCGCAAAGCCTTCTCCAGCACATCCCAAAGATTCTCAATGGAGTTAAGATCTGGACTCTGTGGTGGGCAATCCATGTGTTAACCTTAGTTGTGTTAGGAGGAAACTCTATCTTCAGAAACATCATATTTGTTAGAACTTGGGCTTTTAGTTGTTTTTGACAGGTGTAAAGTCCCCATAGGATTCCTGATGGCGAGGTCTCTCAAGTCGACACACATTGACCCACATTTTCTTTATCATTCTTCGGTAAAAATCCACACAATAAAAGCAACGTATCAATACCTTTTACAACAATAGATCATCACACTTTGATTTCCGAGACGGCTTCGCGTTTGGCAAACCTTTGTAGTCTGTTGTCTGTTGCTGTTTTTGGTTTGTTGTCACCCGGGAAACAATCCAGAAGATGTTTCAGTTTAGTTTGGATCAAAACACGTCTTTTGTTGAACAGAAATCAGCGGCGCGTCTGCCACTGTCGGCTGGAAGGCTTTCATCTCGGCACAAAATTAATCTAATCGACAAATCGCATGGATGCATCTACAGAGACATCCTCAAAAAGGGTCATTATTTTGGGCCGGCGGTGGCTCAGTGGTTTGGAGCAATAGGCTATAAATGAAGGTCCAAATTTTGATCAACTTTGAAACCTTTAATATCATTATTTATTTATTTTATGGGAGAGTTTGAATGGCCATAGGCAGGACTTTTCTAATCCAAACGGCAGGGGAACATCCAAAGAAATGCGCCTGTATTCTCGAACACAACCTGAAATACTGCAATTCTGTTTAAAGGCAAATCGGGTTTACTGAACAATTTTGCTGGGATTAGATTTGCTGAATATTATAATTATTTTACTTAAAGAGGGGGTATTATGCTTTTTTCAATCACATAGCACCAGTCTATAGCATACTACAATGATGACGTAACCTTCTGTTGGTCTGTATATGCAGTAAATTAAAATAACTGCCTTGAATAAAATTGCTCTCTCAAAATGGTTGTACTGAACGTCTTGAAATAGGCCTCTGTCTCTTTAAGAAGCTTTCCGACACGCCCCCTTCAGCACACTGCTGTGGCATCTAAACAACACTACTGTGTGGGGAGGGGGCTCTGCTGAGCTGAGGAGCAGTGGTTGGTGGCTTGGCTGGTGACGAAAGGTCCAGAGGCGTCTCCAGGAGGTGGGGGCGTTCCTAGGAGGACTGAGGCATAGCTACACCTAAAATGGCTGCCGTCTAAGTTTTTACTGATTACTCAAAAATATGTGAATGAGCCAAGGCAACACTCCAGGCATGTGTTTAATGAGGGAATGACATAATAACATGATATAAAGCTTGAAAAAGTCGATTTTACATAATACCCCCCTTTAGCATCAACAGAGAGAGGACTGACATATGAACAGCTAAACTAAGAACCACATGCATGTCAGAACATGTTTAGGTGGTTTGTTACGGTAAAGGACCCATCTGGGGGACATATTTTGCTGCATTTGCGATTTGCTAAGTATGACTAATGGAGCTTGAGTCAGCCAATCACAGCAGCTGCTCATTCCTGCTTCAGGCCTTCATGGTAAATGGTCTCAACTTATATAGCGCCTTTCCACCTACATTCTGCACTTGAAACGCTTTACAGCAAGGAACCAGTCGCCCATTCACCCTCTCATTCATACACCAATCTACGCAGACACTGGAAGGAGGGCGAAGTGTCTTCCGATCATGAGGCGACCCGCTCTACCACCTGCGCCACTGTCGCCCCTCATCGCCCATGATCCCCTTTTTAAGCTTCCTCGTCCATTGCTTGGCCATTTCCCAGCTGTGCTGCGACCCTCCTCCGCCCCTCCTCCATGGGGCCTCTCCTCGGCTCTGCTCGTCGTTGTCAACTGGCCGCCTCTGGTCTTATCTTCTACCACCACCAGTGTCCAGACTCCGGGGGAAGACTCTGATCATTCATCATTGCCGTGTATTTCATATCGTTAATTCAGTCTTCCAATAAAACTCTCCTAAACACCACTCTGTTTCTGTGAGTCTTTTCAATCAACTTTCAATCTGACTGTGATTAATATTCCAATCCCATTTGTTCACATGCACTGGGTCAAGACAGTGTTAGAGAAATAACAATGGTGTTCCAGAGGATAGATGAAGAATAGGCAGCAGTCAGGATGTCTTATACAGGAGAAGTTTATTCACCATCGTTACGGGACCCGGAGACATGAACTCGAGACATTGCGCTAGTCCTACCATTCAAGTCGGTCTATGATTCCACAGAAGAGGGATAAATACCGTCTAAGAGCGTCACACTGATATGCAAGCAAAACATTCAGTGCCTGAGAGTGGGCACCTGAGCACCACAGTCAAGGCTATGACAGAGATAGTACAAATTTACAGCTTGACCCAGTATGATAAATAGTGATTTAATGTTATCCTCTGACCACCTGAACATCCTGAATGACCAATGGATTTCTTCTCCCCTGATGGCACAGCCAGGATTCATCAAGCTCACATTGTGAAAGAGTGGATCAGGGAGCATGAGACATCATTTTCACACATGGATTGGCCACAGAGTCCAGATCTTAACCCCACTGAGAATCTTTGTGATGTGCTGGAGAAGGCTTTGCACGGTTGTCACACTCTCCCATCATCAGTATGCTACACCAGATCTTTTGACGCTTACTGAAACAACGCCAAAGCAAAAGACAATCCAAATATGAGCGCGTGTGACTTGTGTACTGTATATAGCCCCAAACAAGCATCTTCTGCTTCGTTACTTGCCGGGGATTGCCTTAGAAGAAATAGGGGAAGCGTCTGGGGAGGAGGTCTATTTGGGCCGACTCTGCATCACTGGCAACTTTCCGCTGTAACCCAGTTCGCCACGGAGCAAACGACACACCTCCCTTTCTCCTAAATCCAAACACAACGCTGACAAATCGCGCTTTATCCTCCGCGTCGTCCCGCGCGTTCGTCGGGAGTATATACCCGGGTATCGCTGCAGCTAATGAAGCCGGCGCAGCAGATGAGAGATGACACAGGTGTACGCGGCGCGGAGAAGCGTCTAAAAATAGTCTCCTCGAGCCGGGGAGGGGGGGAAGGTGATAAAGGAGAGAGCGGAGGAACACACAAACCAAGCGCGTTAATGCAGACTTTAGCGTATAGGCCTGCGCACACAGATTACCGGGTATTAAGTAACTATATAGTAGCCTACAATGTCTGGCTTTCTCTCTCTCTCTCTCTCTCGCTCCATCCCCCCTCTGTTACCTTGGCAACATATTTTCTGCATGGAAATAGCATCTCTCGCCCCCTGTGTGTACCCACCGGAACAAAAACAGGGCAGAGACTGGAGCAGAGCAGGCTCGAAGTTTTGGCGGAAGGTGGAAGAAGGCGCTGTTTACAGTCAAATCACCGTGAAATAAAGGAAGAAACAGGGGAGCGACTGTGTGTGACGTCCGGACTTTCTAAAGCGTTTCGACAGTTTAAAATGAAGAGTTTGCCTTTTTCTTCTTTTGGTTTATGGTTGATTTCGTTGTAATTGCTGGGCCCATCGTCTTGAATCAAAAGGTTTTATCGATTTAGTGTGAAGTCATGCTAACAGAAGTAATCAAAATAGGTCTGAAAACTCTCGCAGTACATATGTTCCAATTTTATTAACTAGTATAGCTGCAGGGGTATGACTTGCCTTCAAATCAATACAGTTTCTTTTCGTAGCGTGACACTTTTGCCATAAAGTACTAGAGTGCGCAGAGGCGTGCTGGCCATAGGGAGAGTCGGGAGGTTTCCCGGTGGGCCACGCTGTTTAGGGCCGGGCCGCCCTGTTTGTGTTGTTGTTGTTGTTTTTTTTATTTTTTTTATTGAAAAGTTGCACATGCATTTTATAATAAACACAAGAGGTAAATTGTGCAAAATACAACAAACTTGCCAGGGGGAAGGGAAATTAACAAAAAAATTGATATAATCTACATATATTGTGACCAGATTTCAATGGTTTTAGCAGCCTTTCTGTTAGTACATGACTCAATGCTTTTTATATACATATCAAGTTCTTTTTGAAAAACATAAAATACCACGAGGGGGAAATGTGTCAAACTCAGAAAAGATTTTCGCAACGAACTTTTCATCCTTGTGGCGGGGAGATACCATTTGACGTTGAACTAACTCAGAGGGGTGTTTAAGGGTGTTTAAGTGGAACACCCCTCCGCTTTAGTTGAAGTTGGTGCAGTCCAATCCAGCGGAGACAAGTGTCCGCACGAGTAAAGAGAGAAAAAGGCAGTGAAAGGTAGAAAAGTGGACAAATAAATATTTTTATCTTCATAACTTGGTGCTGATTGTGGAGTTGTATCAGGCTCAGACTGTGTGTGCAGCGGCCCATGTGAAAAGAGAAAGAGTTAGAAAAGTGTCAAAGCCATATCTGAACCTGGGACCTCCTGCACCAGAGACTAACGCGCTATCACTGAGCTATAAACCCACAGAAAAGTAGGCCGGTCTTCTCTAAATTCCCGGGCCGAAAAGAGGTCCCAGCACGCCACTGAGAGTGCGTTTACATGTACTCAAGTATCCAGGTTATTAATGTGGATTTTAAGTCTGGTTTTGTCTGGTTTTGTCTGGTGCTAAACACAGACTCCTGGTTTCAGTTCCCTGCATAAGCCAATATCCAGGTTATTAAAAACTGAGTGCGTTTACAAGGGCTCGAAATTCCTGGTTATTATCAGGAGTTTTTAATATTCCGGTTTTGGTTTTGATCATATAAACACAGTTTCCCGATTTTGAGAAACCTGGATTTTCTGGCTGGGATTTTCCGTCAGTAACCGGGATATAACTTCATGTATACGCTATTTTCCGTTTTTTGCATGCACAGTTAATTGTAAACAAACATGGCGGCGGCAGTGGCGAGTCCGAAGAGCTCCTGTTTCTGGAGTCAAGAGGAGACGGAATTTTATATTTTAACCATGAAAGAACTAAAAGTAGTGAATATTTAAGATGGAAAGAAGCATCGTAATGTGGATTTATGTGAAGCTGTCGGTGACCGTTTGAAGGCGGCTGGTTTTCCTCCGGACGCAGAGGAGTCGACCACGACACAGAGCCGGATTAAGTTTTTCCTCCGCTAACTATGGGTGAACTCCATCAGCTCCACTCTCTCACACCGGCCCCGGCTTTAACCTTCTCCCAGAGCTCCCTGGTCCACGTCGGTGATAAAGACAGACCCAGGACGGGTAAAGGTCAGGAATTATCCACAATCTGCCGTCACTGTCGTAGCTCAGGATGTCGAGGACGAGCAAAACATTGAAAAAGAACAAAAGAACAAGTTACACATTTATGCTTTTAATATTTTCACCGTATTGGGCTCAGAAATGTAATGTATGCGCCTCCGCGGACAGAGCTTAAATTCGAAAAGCCGGGTTTCCTTATTTGATCATGTAAACAAGTAATTTGAGTTTCCCGATTTCTCAGTGTCATATAAACACCATATCCCAAAAACTGTCATAACCGGAATATAGCGAATAACCGGGAATTTCGAGCCCTTGTAAATGCACTCACTGGGATATTCCCACATTTTCCTGGATACTGTACCATGTAAACACAGTATCCTGGGTTTTCACCATTGCTGACGTACTGAGTTCGTGTGAACCTTTGAAACAGATACGACAGGTGCAAGAACTTTACAGCCATTTTATCTGGTACCTGGGCTTTTAAAACTTTGTATCTTCAACAAATTATTGAATTAACCTTAAACAAAACGACTTGTTTTTAATTCTCACATCTGTCGCTGAAGCTGGGAAAGAACTGCACTGTTTTAAAGTGCTTCTTTGGATAATTCTTGTCCCTGTGCGAGAGAAATGTCAGTAGTATTTAGTATTTAGCTCCTTACCATATTTGTCATTAGCTCCGCCCTGCTCTAATAATCCAGGAAACTGTAGTTGCTCATGTAAACAGGGATATGAGTGTCCTGGTTTCTCTGATGTATGTAAACATCATATCCAGAATATTGTCATAACCAGAATATGCCGAATAACCAGGTTACTCAAGCGCATGTAAACACACTCTGTAATATTCATCCTCTGTCAATCTAAAAGCATGAGTATCTCTTTTTGTTTTTGAATAAAGTTATCCCTGAAAAACTTTCATTTCGCTTTCATTAACAGGGTTCAACGTTCAATAAACTAGGCTGGGAACTGGATATAACAAATCCTTCTGGAAAAAGTCTTCAATATGCAAATGAGTGGAAAATGTGGTGTCTCTAAGTGCAGATCAACACCTGCTAGCCAAAATTAGGCAATGAGTGAAAAATCTTCTATTATGGGGGGAAATTGGCTGGAAATCTGGAAGATCTTTCTGTGACCAACAACAATCGTCTGACGAAGTTGGTCAAAGTATAGCAGGCGAAATCCTTGGTGTAGCTACAACACACCTCCTGCATTATAATTTCCTTCGGGACGGTAATAAAGTTGAACCTTGAGCCTTGATATCTGCCGCCACTGTCAATATGGTCCAAGCCTTTGTAGCCTAATTGAATCACCTTTACCACTGAATTCTAATCTGCGCCACATCTCAGCTAATGTGTTCTTAGTATATGATTCCTTATGTGAAGGCAGGACCCTGGTTGTGAATACCCTGCTTTCAGCTGCTCTCTATCCCGCCGCAGAGGGGCTAAAGCTGCTCAGTATGTTGCAGAGCGATAAACCTCGAGCCAGAAAGAGTCAAAATAATGAAAGAAAAATCCAACTGGGAGATGGGAGGCCGCGATTACGCCGCGCCGCAAATAAACCCGGGCCACGGCGAGAGAATGGACGGAATAACATTCGGGTAAACACGACGAGAAAGAAAGTGGCTCGACTCCAGGGATAGAGAGATGTCACACCAAAGAGGGATGGCTGCAGGGCTCTTATACACGCGCTCTTATATGAGGTCTGGATCGGGATGAAAGATAGAAAATGGTGAATATTCGGTCAACTGTTGAAACTGCGACTATGGGGGAAAAAAGCAGCAAACCCAGGCACTCTAAACAAATATGCACGGCACGAGGACTTTATTTACATGGCCAAGCTAACATGTTTCGACCTCCCAGTCTTCATCAGGGCTTAATATAAAATGACAGGTTTGGGTGTAGTCCGTAAATGCACAAGCAGCCACGCCCCAGTCAGTGTGTCTCACAATACAGGTGTGTGAGGAGCCGCACAGCAGGGAAAATAACTGCAAAAACAACGATTATGGGATTGATACATTTCAGATTCAGACTTTAGATTTTCTAGTTTTTCCGTTGTCGTTGTATCCTTGGGCAAGACACTTCACCCCCCTTGCCTCCAGTGTCTGTGTACCTTGGTGTATGAGTGAGAGTGTTGTTGGGTGACTGGTTCCTTACTGTAAAGCACTTTGTCCCTGATAAAGGTAGAACAGCGCTATATAAGTTGAGTCTGTTTACCATTTTTACCATTTTACTAAAGCACTGTCAAAACATTTAACATTTGAAATGTCTTTACAAACAAAATGTTTGGTGTCAATAGAAAAATAAGGAGGTTTGATTGTTTTCATTTTGTGTGGACAGATGTTACTCACCCCCCAAACATTGTTACCTGTATCGTGTGGTTTTGCACATGTGCAACTATATTACTGTTTCTTTTTTTAGATAATTGAATAGGAAGCAGCTATTTTGTTTGTATTCATTCTTTGACAGATCGGGGTGGTGTCCAATAAGTTTGACTTCTCCCAACTCCATTTCAAGCATCAGTGTGTAAGTGATTTATTATTGTGTATTCTATTCTTTCTGTTTTGCTCTTGACACACTATTTTCATGTATGAAACAAAAGTGAAGAAGGACATTTCCAAATTCTAACGTTACAACTTGGATTCACTCATGGCCCTTATGTACAGTATTGTTGGACAGCCACATGGGATTTTCTACCTCTTATGATGTCACATCCTGCTCCCATCTCTGGCAATCTTTCACAATGTTTAATTTCCGATTCAAAGTTCCTCCATTGGTTCATACTGGTGCTTGTCAGTTTAAAGGCCAGTTTCCCCAAATGCATTTTCCTCACACTTTAGAGACATCTCCACTTGGACGCCGCATTTTTCAGTTTCAAAAAGTTCCTCACTGCATTATGAAAGCTTTAAACCCCACAAAAACTAGTCAAATGTTTACTTTTAACAGAGTTTTTCCAGTAATAACAAAGACCAAATTAAATATTCCAAATCCACTCCAATATGTAACACTATCATTCGACTCTATAAATCTGATATGTACAGTACACCCCTTATTCTTTGACTAACATATTCAATGACACTTGCAATATCCTTTTCGAATATTTTTCCCGAGATGTGCAGCGAAAAGTTTCAAATCAGTGTTACCAAATGTCTTCTTCTCCCATTCACCTGCAGCGTCTGACGCAGAGTGAGTGTCACAGAGCGGAGCAGGTGTTGTGGAGGCTTGACAGACTTCAGCTGCATAACAAGCAGCGCGTTTTCACTCCCGCCCGCCTTTGTCAATCAAAACCAGCGGCGCTCAGAATAAACGCTCCATCCAGGACGAGGGGAAGCAGGGGTGGATCAGACTCCAGGAACACACAGGTACTGTAAAAGCAGGAGAGAGGGATAATACAAGACTTACGGTAATCCACTGGAACCAGAGGCGGGCAGTGTTTAATTTAGTCCACTCAAATATTTCGTCATCATTTGAGTCTAAGTGATAGTTTTTGCTGACTAAAATGAGACTAAAACTAAATTAAAAGTTGAAGCTTGATTAAATATGATTATAATAAATATTATAAATGTGAAGTCGACTTAATTCATTCTAGATTTACATGCAATTTTAGTCGAATACAACTAGACTAGAAGAGAATTATTTGACTAAAGCTTGACTAAAACTAAATTACATTTTCCTCTAAAGTATAGACTAAATGTCAAAATTAACACTGGTGTAGTACTCATTTACTCCGGTACTTGAGTAACTTTTTGAAGTATCTGTGCTTCTTGAACTATAACACAGTAGGTTTGCAACTACATCAGTTATCCTGGTACTTGCCATCCCCTCTGATCAGGGAGTTAGGGTTAGGGACGCCAAATGTGATGTGAGTGTTTCAATCAACAGATCCTACACATAGTTTTAGAAAGTAGAAGGTCTTGGCTTTCAAATGAGGCATCACACTGGCATATGGGCTGTAAGATCTCCTGTCAGTACACTTTGAGATTTGGATATGAATAATTGCTAACTTTAACTCTAAGGTTAAATGATATTATAGCATTAATGCTGTCGAGTACATTTGTTTTTACTAAAGTTACAATAACATTGAAATGAAAGATGGCTAAAATCTCCAGATATTTTTGTCGACAAATAAAACGAAATAAAAAGAAGGACTAAAAATGTAAACTCAATTTATCCAAAGCGCTTTACAGCAAGGAACCACTCACCCATTCACACAGATGGGAAGAGGGTCTTGCCTAAGGACACAACAACAGTGTGCACCCCATTGACAGTGAAATCTAAATTTACTGTCAATGGTTCCAGGCCGTCTTTTCTTCAGTTAAGATCACAACGGCAACCAGAAAGACGTGTCTGTGTTCTTTTCACTCATATACTTCCCATTACAGGTATGATATGGATTTAAAACTCTAAAGAACTACCTTGATGATTGTATTAGCTTTTTAAATGTTTTTATGACACAGTGGTGGAAAATGTATTGTTGAAAATGTATTGTTACATTGTTGCTCCTACTTTAGAAAACTGTTAGCTCCTGGCAAGTCCTGGTTTACACTGCGTTGCCTAGGCAACAGTGAATGTGTCAGTTGAAATGATGAAATATCTTGTATATTAATGTTGTACACTGTATTTGAAATATTTGAAGTAAAAAACAAAAACAGTTAAGATCACAACGGCAACCAGAAAGACGTGTCTTCTTTTCACTCATATACTTCCCATTACAGGGATTCTACAAGTGCTGATACAGGACCAAAAATGTACTTAAGTAAAAGTATCTGATAACATTTGTACTTGAGTCAAAGTACAAAAGTATGCATTGTAAGATGTACTTTATCAGTAAAAACTATTTAAGACTTTAATGTGCAGGATTTTTCAATATCATTTAAATTAAACCAGATCTAAACGGGTAAACCACTAAACCAAGTCTAAACTGGGACTAAACCAGTTCATTGTAAAGAGGTCATGTTGAAAATCATATACTTTTACTTTTAACCCAATTTAAAAATGTAGTGGAGTAGAAAGTACAGATACAGGCTCTAAAATGTAGTGAAGTAAAAGTAAAAAATATTCATCATAAAATGTACTTAAGTAAAGTAAAAGTACTTATAATTTGTACTTTTTACATTGTTACTTTCCACAAACTAAACAAGAAGTCACTCTCCTCAGGTTAGTAAGATGCTGTGTCCTTGTTATTTTACTTTTACCTTGCTTCATGTTGATGCATTACTTTCAACACATGTGCTTGGGCACTGCTGTTGTGCCGCATTTGTAGCGGTGAGTAAAGTCATAGGGCGACAGGCCAGGCGAAAACAACAAACAAAACATGGTAATGATACGTTTACTCCATAAAACTAAACATTTAACAAAACACAGCTGACTGTGTGTCTGCCATGATTTGTCACTTAAAGATTTACTCACAGTGGCACGAGTTACTATTTTCTTTAAGTAAAAGTTCAGATTCTTCCTTTTAATATTACTCAACTAGAAGTGAAGTACAATTACTTCAAAAAGTGACTGAAGTTCAAGTACTTGAATAAATGTAACTGCTCAAATAAATAAATAAATAAAACTAAACTAAACTAACTGAGAACTACCCACCTCTGCACTATTGTTATTGTTCAAAACCTTCATCGTCTAGAACTCTACATCACAGCAGACTCAAAGGGTTTATTTTTTCCTCCTTTTTCTCCTGTAAAATGATAAAATAATCCTTAATACTTCTCAAAAGACTCGGGCGATTAGTTTCTGAGCCCAACGATGTTAGAAAAGAGAGAATATAAAACTATCTGCAGCTCAGATTGATTTGTTTGAGTCCGTTACCGCGGCAACTCAACTGCCCTCTGCCTTTTCTCGTCTGCTGCTGTTGAAGCTACGACTGTGATTTTATTCATTTTACACTCAGAACAGGTCAGTAAATGTGATTTATAAGGTTCTTTAACACATTTTTAAGGGTTTGTTTTCATTATTGTTGGCTTTGATCACGATGAAGTTGAAGTTATAATCTCTCAGGAGCTAAAGGCTAATCAGCAGTTAGCTCGACAGGAGAGAAACTGTTTCTGTAGCAGCGAAAATATGAGAAACATTTATGTGGAAACTTTAAGATCAGTCTACACAAAAATGTTATGAAATACAAATAAATAACTATAATTTAGCTTTATTTATTAACATTATATCATTTTTTGGTGACAGTTTAAAAGTCTAGGCCTCAGAGCGTTCCAGGTGAATAAAGTCGTATGTAAACAAAACTGCTAATGCTACAACAGTTAGCTCATACGATGCTAACGTTATATGAAAGTTTCTCCAAACCAGATCTAATTAAAAACATGCGACATGACGTTATGTTGAAGCTGTGACCAAAAGTAACGTTCACGTCACTGATGCAGTGGTTTTGTTATAGTTTTATCATGAGCTGCTTCTCCACTGGGGGCGTGTCAAGATTTAAAATGTATGTTTTAGGTCGCATTCACACCTGGGACTCGGTTCGATTGGGGACCAAAGTTGCAACATTGTTTCAGCTTTCCAACTGGCGCGGTTTGCGTTCACAACTCTTTTTTTTATCAATCGAACCAACATTCTAAATGCAGCGCTCCTCTGCAGCCTGTGGGGGCGCTGTATCAAAACCTTCCACAGGAAAAACAGTGAACAAGAAATACACTCTCTGATTGGTCGATTAAACTCCACTTCCTGTTCTGTTTTGTTTACAAAATGGAGCGGTATCAGACTGTGGCTGTTGTTTTTTTCTTTACGCACTTTTTAATCTGACAGTGGCAGTAACTCCGCTCAGAACGCACGGATCTTTCTACGGACGAAATGGGAGATAAATGAGCCGATCCTCGTCATGAGAGAAGATGATGCCAGACGAGGCAAAACCGGGACTAAACCAGGTCTAAAGCGGGACTAAAGCAGGACTGGCGGACCCCGGAGATATTTTTTCTTCACATGACAACTGCGAAGGCTCCGGGCAAAGACATCGAAAACTACTTCTGACGACTGTCCGAGGGAAAGAGACGCGGAGAAAGGTAGTTAAAATGATCTGATCACGGCTTTGTTCACTGGCCTCTGGCGCTGCTTATATCAATGGTTTCTGCCTCATATTTACGAGTCATGGCTTTTGATATATATACCTAAATACAAAATTTCGTATTAACTGTTAGCTGTAACGTGTCTGACATGCGTTTTAATTTACATTCCGTAATGAATGTGGTGATTGTCAGCGCGCTGTTCTGTCTTTGCGTTACTCGTTTGTTTTGTTTATCAGACGCACAACGTCCTGCAACTTTCTCTTCCTGGTTTTGTTCCGCTCTCTGGCTCAGTTGCGTTCATAAACCAAATGACCCGCTTCAGAGTTCGTTTGAACCGGGCCGAGACCCAGGTTTTCACCCGGGCCAGGGTTCGCTTCTTTGGCCCGGATCAGAGTCCGTTTGCGCTTTCACAACACCTCAAACGAACCAGACTATCTGAGCAAACGGGCCCGGATTCGGATCAAGAGGGGGTTGTGAATGCGACCTTAGATACCCCTTATGAATTATATGCTAACTGTATGTAAGGCTTAGATTCACTCTTCAGACTAGTGGCGCCGGAGAGGTCAAAGGCCATTTAGCTCGGAGGGGGGAGCAGGGACACATCCGGCTTAGATGGTCAAAAGAAGGGCTTATCTGTGTTCAGCACATGGTTTCCAGATGCTAACGTAAACTAAAGAGAGTGCCTTGATGTAGAGGGGGAGCATTGAAGGATATCGGGTTTCTCTTTATGCGAGTGTGCTGTGAGCAGGGCGGAGCTAACAAGCAAAGAAATACTCAGGAAAAGACAGTTCTAGTGAGACTTTTCAAAGCAACTGAACAGGCAACTTGTAACAACTATCTTCAATAAAGAGCCTTCTGAGAACACGTGACTTTCTGATTTCTTCTGATCACCTTCTGATTTCATCTGTTTTTTACAACAAGACCGAGAGTCAGATAGCGATATTTTTCTGCCATATGCTCTTTATTTTTAAATCGATAGGCGCCATCACTGTCTTCATCTCGTATACAAACTCGTATCAGTCTTCAGGTTTCCGAGTTTACAAGTTGCAATTACCAGTTCGAGCGGCTCCAAGGCATTTTTCCAAGTGGGAAATTTACCAGTTACCTGGAACGCACCATTAGCTCTATTTGACAGGAGAGTAAGATGTTAATGATCAGCTGAAACCTCATTGTTTTCTCTGTCGTCTCTGTTTAGGGCTGTTTGTAAAAATGTGTGAAGGCCAAACGTTCAGAGCTTTTGTGAACGAGCGTCTGGCTGCGGCGGCTGGAGCGACACGTGCGCTGTTTGAAAGGACGACGGCCGAGTGTGAGGAGGAGCTGCGTCGCTCCCAAGACGAGAACCGGAGGAAACAGCGGCGTCTGGACCAGATCCTGAGCCCGAGAGTCGTACTGGTCAGAGTGGACACTGGTCAGAGTTTGAAACGGGAAATCACCGAGACCTCACGGATCAAAGAGGAGCCAGAAGAGCAGAGCGTCACACGGGAGGAAGAGCAGCTGCTAGTGTAGGCTCACACACTTTCAAACACGTCTAAGTCACATTATTGTTCAGTTTATTCATATGTAAATCATGTTTCAGGTGTTTCCCAGAGTCCAGTGCTGTGAGCGTGAAGAGAGAAGAGCCCTCCCCGCTTCCACAGAGACAAACTGAGCGCGGGAACATCAGCTCAGAGCTACATTTCCGCTCAGAGACGGAGGGACACACTGAGCAATCGTCTGAAACTGACGACGATGATGAAGACTGGGAACATCCATTCAGCCGCTCAGACGCACAGATGGAGACAGAGGCTGATGGAGAAAATCACCACAACCAGGTCCAGAGCAGAAGCACCAAAGTCTCCGCCCAAAACAAGTCAGCACCAGAGACGAGCGCTACGGTCAACAACGGAGAGACGTCTGGAGCTGACGGAGGAGAAGAGAAGAAGAAGCACCAGTGTCATGTTTGTCACAAGAAATTAAGAACAAAATGGGATTTAACAAGACATATTAGAGTGCACACAGGAGAGAAACCTTTTAGTTGTTCATACTGTGAGAAAACATTTGCCCGTGAAAGTACTCTAGAGAAACATAAAAGATCACACACAGGGGAGAGGCCTTACAGCTGTCAGGTCTGTGAGAAAAAGTTCACACAGCTATTTGCCCTCAGGAGACATAGACAAACACACACAGGAGAGAAACCACATGGCTGTTCAATCTGTAATAAAACATTTGCCCAAAAATCTACTTTAGATGATCATAGAAGAACACACACAGGAGAGAGGCCTTACTGCTGTGCAGTTTGTCAGAAAACATTCACCCAGAGACCTCATCTAAAAACACACATGAAAACTCACAGTGTTTAAAGCACATTTCAACATTTAACACTAAGATTTTTATTTATTTTTTAAGTTATCTGTTTATTCTGTTTGAATAAAAAAAATCAATTTACATGTCGGCTTAAGACAAAGTTTTAAGATTGTTCTTAATTTACTCTACGTAATTTACAAAAAAACCTTTATCTTTGGCTTTGTGAAAAAGTTTAATTTTACAGGTGATTTATTTAGTTTGAATCAACTTATTAAAAACTGCTTATGGAAATATGAAATATGTTCTTTTTTTCTTCTTAAAACATTTGTTTATTAAATACTGTATACATGTTAAATGAGTTATAATCAGAAATGTTTGCAGTAATCTAAAAACACACATGAACACTCACAGCGTTTAAAGCACATTTCAACATCCAACACTAAAAACATTTTTCTTTATTTCTAAAGTTGTCTGTTTATTCTGTTTGAATCAAAAATCAATTTACATGTCGTTCAACACAAACCTTTTAAGATTGTTCTTCTTTTTGACCTTGTGAAAACAATGAATTTTACAATTACAAGTGATTTATTTGAATTGACTTTTTAAAGACTGTTTATGGAAATACCTTTTTAACAAACTTGAAATATGTTCTTTTTATCTTCTTAAAACATTTGTTTGTTTATTAAATACTGTATACATGTTAAATGAGTTATAATTAGTAATGTTTGCGTTGATTAGAGATAATTGTTCAGTGTTTGTAAACTCTTGACAAATCTACATGTTACATAGTTTTAGCCTGTTTTCTGTTTTGATTCTTGATTTTTAAATTGTAAATAAAACTGTTTTAAATCCTCATCTCTGCAGTCTGTTATGTTATGGAAATATTCCTGTGATAAGTAGTTTTCATAGTTTTACATCATTAAGTTTATATTTTACAAAGACATGTTGAAATATCCATCAGTGACTTGGGTAAAGGGAGAATGCCGCACTATAGGACAGAACTGGGACTCGCTCATGGCCCTTATGTACAGTATGGTTGCTCCGTGACAGAGAGTGTTTACGTCTTATGTCGCATCCTACATCCATTCTCGCGCGGGTCGGATTTTTCTGACCCGCGCCACCAGGGGGTGGCCACCCCTGGCCGACTCCTAGCCACCCCATTGGCCACCCCACTGGCCATTGTTAATTGTAGTACTGTAGTATCAGTTATGAATGTTATTGGATCATTAGTAACATTAAATATAACAAAACAAAACAAAGTATAGCAGTAGACATTTCCTTACGTCTTTCTGATACTTTTCTACAGGCCAGTTTACTACAACAGTAAATACAATTGTGAAATTATGGCTGATAGTTTTGGTTTGCCACCCCAAGATTTTAAGTTGCCCCATCTGGCCACCCCTATGAACAATTTCTGGAGGCGCCACTGGCACCAACCCGACCCGCTGTAAATCAAACCCGATCCGCAGAAAAGTGTCTCAGTTTCCGGATCCGACCCGAACCTACATTAGAAAACAGCTGCACGAGTCAAGCTGCAGCTGCTGTCACTCAAACTGAATTTACAGTGGAGAATTAGCACTTGATGCTTTGTTTTGCTGCTGCTGAGGAATCTTTGAAATCGCTATAGACTCATCAGGAAATGAGGAGCAGAAACTATCATGAGGCTTTACTTCTACCACGTCATGGACACTCTTTCTGTCAAACTAACAGTGGTGGAAGAAGTACTCAATATTCTTAAGTAAAAGTGCAGATACAGGACCAAACATGTACTTAAGTAAAAGTTTCTGATAAAATGTTTACTTGAGTAAAAGTACAAAAGTATGCATTGTAAGATGTACTTTATAAATAAAAACTATTTAAGAGTTTAATGTGCAGGATTTTTCAATATAATTTAAATTAAACCAGGTCTAAACCATAGACATATTATTAATAGACCGTCATTCCTCACTCCTCCCCGTTTACCACAATGACCACGTTGGAGGGGGAAATCATGGCGGATTTACAGGCTCCTCCTCCCCAGCTCTGACGAAGCATGTTCCTAATAAGGGCATAAGGGGGGGAGCTTCACTGTAGACTCGGCCCTTGCGTGACGTGTAGCTCGCGCAGCTCCAATGCTAACAGTCAGACCCCCGTTAAGTAGGAGATTTCTAAAATTCGTGCTACCATAACCAGCCCGGTGCCCCAGATTGTTTTTAACCCAGCGTAATCACAGGAGGAATATCTAGCTCTAGCCACTTGTAAAACATTAGGCACCGGGCATTAAAGTTGTTTTTAACGTGTCTAAAGTCCAATGCATTCCAATGGGGGAATAGCGGCCATATGGAGGTACTACAGCAATAGCGGAGCAATGGCGGCCTCCAGTGTCATAGTCACAAAGCAGAGCAGTCAGCGGCCATTGGTCTAAACGGGTAAACCACTAAACCAAGTCTAAACTGGGACTAAACCAGTTCATTGTAAAGAGGTCACATTGAAAATAATATACTTTTACTTTTAACCCAATTTAAAAATGTAGTGGAGTAGAAAGTACAGATACAGGCTCTAAAATGTAGTAAAGTAAAAGTAAAAATTATTCATCATAAAATGTACTTAAGTAAAGTAAAAGTACTTATAATTTGTACTTTTTACATTGTTACTTTCCACAAACTAAACAAGAAGTTACTCTCCTCAGGTTAGTAAGATGCTGTGTCTTTGTTATTTTAGTTTTACCTTGCTTCATGTTGATGCATTACTTTCAACACATGTGCTTGGGCACTGCTGTTGTGCCGCACTTGTAGCGGTGAGTAAAGTCATAGGGCGACAGGCCAGGCGAAAACAACAAACAAAACATGGTAATGATACGTTTACTCCATAAAACTAAACATTTAACAAAACACAGCTGACTGTGTGTCTGCCATGATTTGTCACTTAAAGATTTACTCACAGTGGCACGAGTTACTATTTTCTTTAAGTAAAAGTTCCGATTCTTCCTTTTAATATTACTCAACTAGAAGTGAAGTACAATTACTTCAAAAAGTGACTGAAGTACAAGTACTTGAATAAATGTAACTGCTCAAATAAATAAATAAAATAAAACTAAACTAAACTAACTGAGAACTACCCACCTCTGCACTATTGTTATTGTTCAAAACCTTCATCGTCTAGAACTCTACATCACAGCAGACTCAAAGGGTTTATTTTTCCTCCTTTTTCTCCTGTAAAATGATAAAATAATCCTTAATACTTCTCAAAAGACTCGGGCGATTAGTTTCTGAGCCCAACGATGTTAGAAAAGAGAGAATATAAAACTATCTGCAGCTCAGATTGATTTGTTTTGAGTCCGTTACCGCGGCAACTCAACTGCCCTCTGCCTTTTCTCGTCTGCTGCTGTTGAAGCTACGACTGTGATTTTATTCATTTTACACACAGAACAGGTCAGTAAATGTGATTTATAAGGTTCTTTAACATGTTTTTAAGGGTTTGTTTTCATTATTGTTGGCTTTAATCGCGATGAAGTTGAAGTTATAATCTCTCAGGAGCTAAAGGCTAATCAGCAGTTAGCTCGACAGGAGAGAAACTGTTTCTGTAGCAGCGAAAATATGAGAAACATTTATGTGGAAACTTTAAGATCAGTCTACACAAAAATGTTATGAAATACAAATAAATAACTATAATTTAGCTTTATTCATTAACATTATATCATTTATTTTGGTCCATCCATCCATCCATCCATTTTCTTCCGCTTTATCCGGGGCCGGGTCGCGGAGGCAGCAGTCTCAGCAGAGATGCCCAGACTTCCCGATCCACGCACACCTCCTCCAGCTGTTCTGGGGGACCCCGAGGCGACACCAGGCCAGCTCGGAGACATAGTCCCACCAGCGTGTCCTGGGCCTTCCACGAGGCTCCTCCCAATAGGACATGCCTGGAACACCTCCCGAGGGAGGCGACCAGGAGGCATCCGAAACAGATGCCCTAGCCACCTCAGCTGGCTCCTTTCGACGTGAAGGAGCAGCGACTCTACCCCGAGCTCCTCCCGGGTAACTGAGCTCCTCACCCGATCTCGGAGGGTGCGCCCAGCCACCCTGCGAAGGAAACTCATTTCGGCCGCTTGTATCCGCGATCTTGTCCTTTCGGTCATTACCCAGATCTCATGACCATAGGTGAGGGTGGGAACGTAGATCGATCGGTAAATCGAGAGCTTTGCCCCCTGACTCAGCTCCCTCTTCACCACAACAGTCCGATACAGCGACCGCATCACTGCTGACGCTGCACCGATCCGTCTATCGATCTCACGCTCCATCCGTCCCTCACTCGTGAACAAGACCCCGAGATACTTGAACTCCTCCACTTGAGGTAAGGACTCCCCACCGACCTGAAGCGGGGAAGCCACCTTTTTCCGGTGGAGAACCATGGCCTCAGATTTGGAGGTGCTGATCCTCATCCCGGCCGCTTCACACTCGGCTGCAAACCGCCCCAGTGCGCGCTGGAGGTCCTGATTTGATGAAGCCAACAGAACAACATCATCTGCAAACAGCAGAGATGAGATCCTGAGGTTCCCAAACCGGACACCCTCCGGCCCCTGGCTGCGCCTAGAAATTCTGTCCATAAAGGTAATGAACAGAACCGGTGACATAGGGCAGCCCTGGCGGAGACCAACACGCACCGGAAACAAGTCTGACTTACTGCCGGCAATGCGAACCAAGCTCCTGCTGCGGTCATACAGGGAACGGACAGCCCTTAGCAGAGGGCCCCGGACCCCATACTCCCGGAGCACCCCCCACAGGGCACCACGAGGGACACGGTCGAACGCTTTCTCCAAATCCACAAAGCACATGTGGACTGGTTGGGCGAACTCCCACGAACCCTCGAACACCCGATGTAGGGTATAGAGCTGGTCCAGTGTACCACGACCGGGACGAAAACCGCATTGTTCCTCCTGAATCCGAGGTTCGACTATCGGCCGGATCCTCCTCTCCAGCACCCTGGAGTAGACCTTACCCGGGAGGCTGAGAAGTGTGATCCCTCTGTAATTGGAGCACACCCTCCGATCCCCCTTCTTAAAGAGAGGGACCACCACCCCGGTCTGCCAATCCAGAGGCACTGTCCCCAACCGCCACGCGATGTTGCAGAGACGTGTCAACCAAGACAGCCCTACAACATCCAGAGACTTAAGGTACTCGGGACGAATCTCATCCACCCCCGGGGCCTTGCCACCGAGGAGCTTTCTAACCACCTCAGTGACTTCAGCCTGGGTGATGGACGAACCCCCCTCCGAGTCCCCAGCCTCTGCCTCCTCATCGGAAGACGTGACAGTGGGATTGAGGAGATCCTCGAAGTACTCCTTCCACCGCCCGACCACATCCCCAGTCGAGGTCAACAGCTCCCCGCCCGCACTGTAAACAGTGTTGGTGAAGCACTGCTTCCCCCTCCTGAGGCGCCGGATGGTTTGCCAGAATCTCTTCGAGGCCGACCGATAGTCCTCCTCCATGGCTTCTCCGAACTCCTCCCAGACCCGAGTTTTTGCCTCTGTGACTGCACGAGCTGCAGCACGCTTGGCCTGCCGGTACCTCTCAGCTGCCTCCGGAGTCCCACAAGCCAACAAGGCCAGGTAGGACTCCTTCTTCAGCTTGACGGCATCCTTTACTTCCGGGCGCCACCACCGGGTTCGGGGATTGCCGCCGCGACAGGCACCAGAGACCTTACAGCCACAACTACGAGCAGCCGCATCGACAATGGAGGAGGAGAACATGGTCCACTCGGACTCCATGTCTCCAACCTCCCTCGGAATCTGGTTGAAGCTCTTCCGGAGGTGGGAGTTGAAGACCCTACTGACAGAGGGATCCACCAAACGTTCCCAACAGACCCTCACAACACGTTTGGGCCTGCCAGGTCTGACCGGCTTCCTCCCACCCTGCCAGCGGATCCAGCTCACCACCAGGTGGTGATCGGTTGACAGCTCAGCCCCTCTCTTCACCCGAGTGTCCGAGACACGCGGCCGGAGATCAGATGACACAACTACAAAGTCGATCATCGACCTCCTGCCCAGGGTGTCCTGGTGCCACGTGCACTTATGGACACCCTTGTGCTCGAACATGGTGTTCGTTATGGACAAACTGTAACTAGCACAGAAGTCCAATAACAGAACACCACTCGGGTTCAGATCGGGGAGGCCGTTCTTCCCCATCACCCCGTCCAGGTCTCACTGTCGTTACCCACGTGGGCGTTGAAGTCCCCCAGTAGAACAATGGAGTCCCCAGTCGGAGCACTATCTAGTACCCCTCCCAGGGACTCCAAGAAGGCCGGGTACTCTGCACCGATGTTGGGCCCGTAGGCCGAGACAACAGTGAGAGACCTGTCCCCAACCCGAAGGCGTAGGGACGCGACCCTCTCGTTCACCGGGGTAAACTCCAACACGTGGCGGCTGAGCTGGGGGGCTATAAGCAAACCCACCCCAGCCCGCCGTCTCTCCCGCGGGCAACTCCAGAAAAATGGAGAGTCCAGCCTCTCTCCAGGAGTTGGGATCCGGAACCCAGGCTATGCGTGGAGGTGAGCCCGACTATATCTAGCCGGTATCTCTCGACCTCCCGCACAAGCTCAGGCTCCTTCCCCCCAGCGAAGTGACGTTCCATGTCCCGAACGCCAGAAGCTGCGTACGCGGACCAGGTCGTCTAGGCACCCGCCTTTGACTGCCACCTAGTCCTCTCTGCACCCGACCCTACGGATCCCTCTGCGGGTGGTGGGTCCACAGGAGGGCGGGCCCACGTCGTCCCTTCGGGCTGTGCCCGGCCGGGCCCCGTGGGCAGAGGCCCGACCACCAGACGCTCGCATTCGAGCCCCAACCCCAGGCCTGGCTCCAGGGTGGGGCCCCGGCTGCGCCATACCGGGCGACGTCACGGTCCTTGATATTATACTGTCCATATGAGTCTTTGAACTGCATTTCGTCTGACCCGTCACCTAAGACCTGTTTGCCATGGGAGACCCTACCAGGGGCATGAAGCCCAGACAACATAGCTCCTCGGATCATTCGGGCACTCAAACAACCCCACCACGTTAAGGTAGCAGTTCACGGGGTGACAGTTTAAAAGTCTAGGCCTCAGAGCGTTCCAGATGAATAAAGTCGTATGTAAACAAAACTGCTAATGCTACAACAGTTAGCTCATACGATGCTAACGTTATATGAAAGTTTCTCCAAACCGATCTAATTAAAAACATGCGACATAACGTTATGTTGAAGCTGTGACCAAAAGTAACGTTCACGTTACTGATGCAGTGGTTTTGTTATAGTTTTATCATGAGCTGCTTCTCCACTGGGGGCGCCATCACTGTCTTCATCTCGTATACGAACTCGTATCAGTCTTCAGGTTTCCGAGTTTATAAGTTGTAATTACCAGTTCGAGCGGCTCCAAGGCATTTTTCCAAGTGGGAAATTTACCAGTTACCTGGAACGCTCCATTAGCTCTATTTGACAGGAGAGTAAGATGTAAATGATCAGCTGAAACCTCATTGTTTTCTCTGTCGTCTCTGTTTAGGGCTGTTTGTAAAAATGTGTGAAGGCCAAACGTTCAGAGCTTTTGTGAACGAGCGTCTGGCTGCGGCGGCTGGAGAGACACGTGCGCTGTTTGAAAGGACGACGGCGGAGTGTGAGGAGGAGCTGCGTCGCTCCCAAGACGAGAACCGGAGGAAACAGCGGCGTCTGGACCAGATCCTGAGCCCGAGAGTCGTACTGGTCAGAGTGGACACTGGTCAGAGTTTGAAACGGGAAATCACCGAGACCTCACGGATCAAAGAGGAGCCAGAAGAGCAGAGCGTCACACGGGAGGAAGAGCAGCTGCCAGTGTAGGCTCACACACTTTCAAACACGTCTAAGTCACATTATTGTTCAGTTTATTCATATTTAAATCATGTTTCAGGTGTTTCCCAGAGTCCAGTGCTGTGAGCGTGAAGAGAGAAGAGCCCTCCCCCGCTTCCACAGAGAAAAACTGAGCGCGGGAACATCAGCTCAGAGCCACATTTCTGCTCAGATACGGAGGGACACACTGAGCACTCGTCTGACACTGACGACGATGATGAAGACTGGGAACCTCCATTCAGCCGCTCAGACGCACAGATGGAGACAGAGGCTGATGGAGAAAATCACCACAACCAGGTCCAGAGCAGAAGCACCAAAGTCTCCGCCCAAAACAAGTCAGCACCAGAGACGAGCGCTACGGTCACAACGGAGAGACGTCTGGAGCTGACGGAGGAGAAGAGAAGAAGAAGCACCAGTGTCATGTTTGTCACAAGAATTAGAACAAAATGGGATTTAACAAATCACATTAGAGTGCACACAGGAGAGAAACCTTTTAGTTGTTCATACTGTGAGAAAACATTTGCTCTTAAAACTACTCTAGAGAAACATAAAAGAACACACACAGGAGAGAGGCCTTACAGCTGTCAGGTCTGTGAGAAAAAGTTCACACAGCTATTTGCCCTCAAGACACATAGACAAACACACACAGGAGAGAAACCACACGGCTGTTCAATCTGTAATAAAACATTGCCCGAAAGTCTAATTTAGATGTTCATAGAAGAACACACACAGGAGAGAGGCCTTACTGCTGCTCAGTTTGTCAGAAAACATTCACCCAGGGACCTCATCTAAAACACACATGAAAACTCACAGTGTTTAAAGCACATTTCAACATTTACACTAAGATTTTTATTTACTTTTTAAGTTATCTGTTTATTCTGTTTGGAAAAAAAAATCAATTTACATGTCGGCTTCAGACAAAGTTTTAAGATTGTCCTTAATTTACTCTACGTAATTTACAAAAATACCGTTATCTTTGGCTTTGTGAAAAAGTTTAATTTTACAGGTGATTATTTAGTTTGAATCAACTATTAAAAACTGTTTATGGAAATACCTTTTTACAAACTTGAAATATGTTCTTTTTTTCTCCTTAAAACATTTGTTTGTTTATTAAATACTGTATACATGTTAAATGAGTTATAATCAGAAATGTTTGCAGTAATCTAAAAACACACATTAACACTCACAGCGTTTAAAGCACATTTCAACATCAAATACTAAAACATTTTTCTTTATTTCTAAAGTTGTCTGTTTATTCTGTTTGAATCAAAAATCAATTTACATGTCGTTTATAACAAACCTTTTAAGATTGTTCTTCTTTTTGACCTTGTGAAACAATGAATTTTTACAATTACAAGTGATTTATTTGAATTGACTTTTTTAATTCTGCGTCTGGAAAAACCTTTTTAACAACCTTGAATTGTTTTAATTTATTGATGTTTGAATCAACTTTTTAAAGACTGTTTATGGAAATACCTTTTTAACAAACTTGAAATATGTTCTTTTTTTCTTCTTAAAACATTTGTTTGTTTATAAAATACTGTATACATGTTAAATGAGTTATAATCAGTAATGTTTGCATTGATTAGAGATAATTGTTCAGTGTTTGTAAACTCTTGACCAATCTACATGTTACATAGTTTTAGCCTGTTTTCTGTTTTGATTCTTGATTTTTAATTGTAAATAAACTGTTTAAATCCTCATCTCTGCAGTCTGTTATGTTATGGAAATATTCCTGTGATAAGTAGTTTTCATAGTTTTACATCATTAAGTTTATATTTTACAAAGACATGTTGAAATATCCATCAGTGACTTGGGTAAAGGGAGAATGCCGCACTATAGGACAGAACTGGGACTCGCTCATGGCCCTTATGTACAGTATGGTTGCTCCGTGACAGAGAGTGTTTACGTCTTCTTATGTCACATCCTACATCCATTCTCGCGCGGGTCGGATTTTTTCTGACACGCACCAACCCGACCCGCTGTAAATCAAACCCGATCCGCAGAAGAGTGTCTCAGTTTCCGGATCCGACCCTAACCTACATTAGAAACACAGCTGCACGAATCAGGCTGCAGCTGCTGTCACTCAAACTGAATTTACAGTGGAGAATTAGCACTTGATGCTTTGTTTTGCTGCTGCGAGGAACCTTTGAAATCGCTTATGGACTCATCAGGAAACGAGGAGCAGAAACTATCATGAGGCTTTACTTCTACCACGTCATGGACACTCTTTCTGTCAAACTAACAGTGGTGGAAGAAGTACTCAATATTCTTAAGTAAAGTGCAGATACAGGACCAAAATGTACTTAAGTAAAAGTATCTGATAAAATTTTTACTTGAGTAAAAGTACAAAAGTATGCATTGTAAAATGTACTTTATAAGTAAAAGTATTTTAGAGTTTAATGTGCAGGATTTTTTCAATACAATTTGAATTAAACCAGGTCTAAACGGTAAACCTACTAAACCAAGTCTAAACTGGGAACTAACCCCAGTTCATTGTAAAGAGGTCATGTTGAAAATAATATACTTTACTTTTAACCAATTTAAAATGTGTGAGTAGAAAGTCAGATACAGGCTCTAAATATGTAGTAAAGTAAAACTAAAAATAATCACATAAATGGTAACTTAAGTAAGTAAAGTACTTAATATTTGTACTTTACATTGTTACTTTCCCCACTAACAAAGTTACTCTCCTCAGTTTAGTAAGATGCTGTGTCATTTGTTATTTTAGTTTTACCTTGCTTCATGTTGATGCATTACTTTCCAACACTGTGCTTGGCCTGCTGTTTGTGCCGCATTTGGTAGCGGTGAGTAAAGTCATAGGGCGACAGGCCAGGCGAAAACAACAAACAAAACATGGTAATGATCTTTTACTCCATAAAACTAAACATTTAACAAAAACCAGCTGACTGTGTGTTGAAGCATGATTTGTCACTTAAAGATTTACTACGTGACGAGTTACTATTTTCCTTAAGTAAAAGTTCCGATTCTTCCTTTTAATATTCTCACCTAGAAGTGAGTACAATTACTTAAAAATGACTGAAGTACAAGTACTTGAAATAAATGTAACTGCTCAAATAAATAAATAAATAAAATAAACTAACTAAACTAACTGAGAACTACCCCTCTGCACTATTGTTTATTGTTTCAACAATCTTAATCGTCTAGAACCTACATCATAGCAGACTCAAAGGTTTATTTTTCCTCCTTTTTCTCCTGTAAAATGATAAAATAATCCTTAATACTTTCAAGCTCGGGCGATTAGTTTCTGACCCAACGATGTTAGAAAAGAGAGAATATAAAACTATCTGCAGCTCAGATGATTGTTGAGTCCGTTACCGCGGCAACTCAACTGCCCTCTGCCCTTTCTCGTCTGCTGCTGTTGAAGCACGATGTTGATTTTTATTCCTTTTACACACAGAAGGTCAGTAAATGTGATTTTAATATAGGTCTTAAAACCGTTTTAAGGGTTTGTTTTTCATTATTGTTGGCTTTGATCAGATGAATTGAATTAAATAAATCTCTCAGGACCTAAAGGCTAATCAGCAGTGCTCGACAGGAGAGAAACTGTTCTTTTAGCAGTGAAAAATATGAGAAACATTTATGTGAACTTAAAGATCAGTCTACACAAAAATGTTATGAAATACAAATAATACTATATTTAGCTTTATACATTAACATTATAATCATTTATTTTTTGGGACAGTTTAAAAAAGTCTAGGCCTCAGAGCGTTCCAAGTGAATAAGTCGTATGTAAACAAAGCTGCTATGCTACAACAGTTAGCTCATACGATGCTAACGTTTATAATGAAAGTTTCTCCAAACCAGATCTAATTAAGTAAAAACATGCGACATAACGTTATGTTGAAGCTGTGACCAAAAGTAACGTTCACGTCACTGATGAGTGGTTTGGTTATAGTTTTTCATGAGCTGCTTCTCACTGGGGGCGCCATCACTGTCTTTAATCTCGTATACGACTCGTATCAGTCTTCAAGGTTTCGAGTTTACAAGTTGTAATTACCATTTCAGCCGTGCTTCCAAGGCATTTTTCCAGTGGGAAATTACCAAGTTAAGCCAGGAAACTCTATTAGCTCTATTTGACAGGAGAGTAAGATTAATGATAGCTGAAACCCTCATTGTTTTCTCTCGTCGTCTCTGTTTTAGGGCTGTTGTAAAAATGTGTGAAGGCCAAACGTTCAGAGCTTGTGAACGAGCGTGCTGGCTGCGGCGGCTGGAGAGACAACGTGGCTGTTGAAAAAGGACGACGGCGGAGTGTAGGAGGAGCTGCGTCGCTCCAGACGAGAACCGAGGAAACAGGGCGTCTTGGACCAGATCCCTGAGCCGAGAAGTCGTACTGGTCAGAGTGACGTTGGTCAGCAGTTTTGAAACGGAAATCACCGAGACTCACGGATCAAAGAGGAGCCAGAAGAGGCAGAGCGTCAAGGGAGGAAGGCCTTGCCAGTGTAGGCTCACACACTTTCAAACACGTCTAAGTCACATTATTGTTCAGTTTATTCATATTTAATCATGTTCCAGGTGTTTCCAGAGTCAGTGCTGTGGAGACGTGAAGAGAGAAGAGCCCTCCCCGCTTCCACAAGAGAACAACTGAGCGCGGGACATCAGCTCAGAGCCACATTTCGCTCAGAGATGAGGGACCACTGAGCACTCGCTGACCTGACGACGATGTGAAGAGGAACCTCCATCAGCCGCTCGAACGCACAGATGGAGACAGAGGCTGCTGAGAAAATCACACAACCAGGTCCAGAGCAGAAGCACCAAAGTCCTCCGGCCAAAACAAGTCAGCACCAGAGAACGAGCGCTAACGGTCACAACGGAAGAGACGTCTGGAGCTGACGGGGAGAAGAAAGAAGAAGTACGTGTCATGTTTGTCACAGAAATTAGAACAAAATGGGATTTAACAAGACATTTAGAGTGCACACAGGGAGAGAAACCTTTTTAGTTTGTTCATACTGTGAGAAAATTTTGCTCTTAAAAGTATCTCGATGCACATAGAAGAAACAACACAGGAGAGAAAACCTTTTAGTTGTTATACTGTTGAAGAAAACATTGCTCTTAAAAGTAATCTAGTGAAACATAGAAAACACACACGGAAGAGAGCCTTACAGCTGTCAGATCTGTGAGAAAAAGTTCACACATCTCTGTAACCTCAGGAAGACATAGACAACCAACACAGGAGAGAACCACACGGCTGTTCATCTGTAATAAAACATTTCCGAAAGTCCTATTTAGATGTTCATAGAAGAAGCACACACAGGAGAGAGGCCTACTGCTGGCTCAGTTGTCAGAAAACATTCCAACCATGAGACATAATCTAAAAACACATGAAAAAACTCACAGTGTTTAAAGCCAATTTCAACATTAACAACTAGATTTTATTTATTTTTAAGTTATCTGTTTATTCTTTGAATAAAAAAAATCATTTACATGTCGGCTTCAACAAAGTTTTAAGATTGGTTCTTAATTTACTCTACGTATTACAAAAATACTTATCTTTGGCTTTGTGAAAAAGTTTATTTTACAGGTATTTATTATTTTGAATCACACTTATTAAAACTGCTTCTTTCTGGAAATACGATTTTACCAAACTTGAAATAATGTTTTTTTTTTCTTTTAAAACATTTGGTGATTATTAAATACTGTATACATGTTAAATGAGTTTAATCAGAAATGTTGCAGTAAATCTAAAACACACATGAACACTCACAGCGTTAAAGCACATTAAAACATCCAACACTAAAAACAATTTTTCTTATTTCAAAGTTGTCTGTTATCTGTTTTGAATCAAAAAATTCAATTTCCATGTTGTTATACAACCTTTAAAATTGTCTTCTTTTTGACCTTAGTGAAACAATGATTTTACAATTACAATGATTTATTCTGAATTGACTTTTAAAGACTGTTATGGAAAACCTTTTACAACTTGAAATATGTTCTTTTTATCTTCTTAAACATTTGGTTGTTATAAAACTGTATAACATGTTAAATGAGTTTAATCAGTAATGTTTGCATGATAGAGATAATTTGTTCAGTGTTTGGTAACTCTGACCAATCTACATGTTCATAGTTTTAAGCCCTGTTTTCCTTTTGCTTCTTGTTTTAAATTGTAATAAACTGTTTTAAAATCTCATCCTGCAGTCTGTTATGTTATGGAAATATTCCTGTGATAAGTAGTTTCAATAGTTTTTACATCATTAATTTTATATTCAAAGACATTGTTGAAATATCCATCAGTGACTGGGTAAAGGAGAACGCACTATAGGACAGAACTGGGACTCGTATGCTTATTACGTATGGTTGCCGTGACAGAGAGTGTTTACGTCTTCTAATGTACATCCTACATCCATTCTCGCGCGGTCAGTTTTTTCTGACCGACCACCGACCCGCTGTAAATTCAACCGACGCAGAAAAGTGTCTATTTCCGGATCCGACCCAACCTACAAATTAGAAAAACGCTGCACAGTCAGCTGCAGCTTGCTGTCATCAATGAATTTTAAACAGTGGAGAATTAGCACTTGAGCTTTGTTTTGCTGTGCTGAGGAATTTGAAATCGCTATAGACTCGATAAGAAACGAGGAGCAGAAACTATCATGAAGGCTTCTCTGCTATTCTAACCACGGTCAGGAATCTTTCTGTCAAAACCTAACAGTGGGTGAGAAGTCTCATATTTCTTAAGTAAAAAGTGCAGATACAGGACCAACGTTACTTAGTAAAAGTTCTGATAAAGTTACTTGAGTAAAAGTAAAGTAGCATTGTAAGATGTACTATAATAAACTAATTAAGATTAATGTGCAGGATTTTCAATTAATTTTAAATTAAACCAGGTCTTAAAAACCATAGACATATTATTAATAGACCGTCATTCCTCACTCCTCCCCGTTTACCACAATGACCACGTTGGAGGGGGAATTCATGGCGAATTTTACAGGCTCCCTCCCAGCTCTTGACGAAGCAGTTCCTATAAGGCAATAAGGGGGGAGCTTCACTTGTAGGACTCGGCACTTGCTGTGACGTGTAGCTCGCGCAGCTCCAAATGCTAACAGTCGACCCCCGTTAAGTAGGAGATTTCTAAAATTCGTGCTACCTACCAGCCCGGTGCCCTTGTTTTTTAACCCAGCGTAATCACAGGAGAATATCTGCTCTAGCCACTTGTAAAACATAGGCACCGGGCATTTAAAGTTGTTTTAAAGCGTGTCTAAAGTCGCATCCAATGGGGGAATAGCGGCCATAATGGAGGTACTAACAAGCATAGCGGAGCAATGGCGGCCTCCAGTGTCATAGTCACAAAGCAGGCAGTCAGCGGCCATTGGCTAAACGGGTAAATCCACTAAACCAAGTCCCTAAACTGGGACTAAACAGTTCATTGTAAAGAGGCAGTTGAAAATAAATACTTTTACTTTTAACCCATTTAAAATGATGGAGAAGAAAGTACAGATACAGGCCTAAAATGTAGTAATAAGTAAAAGTAAAATTATTCAATCATAAATGTACTTTAAGTAAGTAAAAGTACTTATAATTTGGTACTTTTTCATTGTTACTTCCACAAAACTAAACAAGAAGTTACTCTCCCAGGTTAGTAAGATGCTGTTCTGCTTATTTAGTTTACCTTGCTCATGTTGATGCTTACTTCAACAACATGTGCTGGGCACTCGCTGTTGTGCCGCACTTGGTAGCGGTGATAAAGTCATAGGGCGACAGGCCAGGAAAAACAACAAAAAATGGTAAGATACTTACCCATACAAACTAAACATTTACAAAACACAGCTGACTGTGGTCTGCCATGATTTGTCACTTAAAGATTTACTCAACAGTGCACGAGTTACTATTTCTTTAATAAAAGTTCCGATTCTTCTTTTAATATTACTCAACTAGAAGTGAGTATCAATTACTTCAAAAGTGACTGAAGTACAAGTACTTGAAAAATGTAACTGCTCAAATAAATTAAATTAAATAAACTAAACTAAACTAACTGAGACTACCACCTCTGCACTATTGTTATGTCAAAAACCTTTCATCGTCTAGAACTCTACATCACAGGCAGACTCAAAGGGTTATTTTTCCCCTTTTCTCTGTAAAAGATAAAGTACCTTAATACTTCCTCAAAGACTCGGGCGATTAGTTTCTGAGCCCAACCGATGTTAGGAAAAGAGAGAATATAAAACTAATCTGCAGCTCAGATTGAATTTGTTTTGAGTCCGTTACGCGGCAACTCAACTGCCCTCTTGCCTTTTCCGTCTGCTGCTGTGAGCTACGACTGTGATTTTATTCATTTTACACACAGACAGGTCAGTAAATGTGATTTATAAGGTTCCTTAAACATGTTTTAAGGGTTTTTTTTTCATTATGTTGGCTTAATCGCGATGAAGTGAAGTTATAATCTCTCAGAGCTAAGGTAACAGCAGTTAGCTCGACAGGAGAAAACTGTTTCTGTAGCAGCGAAAATATGAGAAACATTATGTGGAAACTTAGATGCAGTCTACACAAAAATGTTATGAATACAAATAATAACTATAATTTAGCTTTATTCATTAACATTAATCATTTAATTTTGGACAGTTTAAAAGTCCTAGCCTCAGAGCGTTCCAGATGAATAAAGTCGTTAATGTAAACAAAACTGCTAATGCTACACAGTTAGCTCATACGATCTAACGTTATATGTAATTGTTTCTCCAACCCAGATCTATTAAAAACATGCGACATCACGTTATGTGAAGCTGTGACCAAAAGTCAACGTTCACGTCACTGATGCAGTGGTTTTTGTATAGTTAATCATGACTGCTTTCTCCACGGGCCCATACTGTCTTCATCTCGTATACGGAACTCGTATCAGTTTCGGTTTCCGAGTTTATAAGTTGTAATTACCAGTGTCGAAGCGGCTCCAAGGCATTTTCCAAGTGGAAATTTACCAGTTACCTGGAACGCACCATTAGCTCTATTTGACAGGAGAGTAAGATGTTAAATGATCGCTGAAACCTCATTGTTTCTCTGTCGTCTCTGTTTAAGGGCTGTTTGTAAAAATGTGTTGGAAGGCCAAAAGTTAGCAGCTTTGTGAACGAGCGTCTGGCTGGGCGGCTGGAGACGACACGTGCCTGTTTTGAAAGGACGAGCGGAGTGTGGGGGAGGAGCTGCGCGTCGCTCCCAAGACGACCGGAGGAAACAGCGGCGTCCTTGGACGCAGATTCCTGAGCCGAGAGTCGTACTGGTCAGAGTGACACGTCAGAGTTTGAAACGGGAAATCACCCGAGACCTCACGGATCAAAGAGGAGCCAGAAGGCAGAGCCGTCACAGGAAAGGAAGAGCAGCTGCCAGTGTAGCTCAACACTTTCCAGAACACGTCTAAGTCCACATTAGTTCAGTTTATCATATTTAAATCATGTTTCAGTGTTTCCCAGAGTCGTGCTGTGAGCGTGAAGAAGAAGAAGAGCCCTCCCCGCTTCAGCAGAGACAAACTGAGCGCGGGAAACATCAGCTCAGAGCCACATTTCTGCTACAGATACGGAGGGACACACTGAGCATCGTTGACACTGACGACGATGTGAAGACTGGGAACCTCCATTCAGCCGCTCAGACGCACAGATGGAGAAGAGGCTGATGGGAAGAAAATCACCACAACCAGGTCCAGAGAGAAGCACAAAGTCTTCCGCCCAAAACAAGTCAGCACAGAGACGAGCGGCTTACGGTCACACGGAGAGACGTCTGGAGCTGACGGAGAGAAGAGAGAAGAAGAACCAGTGTCCATGTTTGTGGAACAGAAATTAAGAACAAAATGGATTTAACAAATCACAATAGAGTGCACACAGGAGAGAAACTTTTATTTGTTCATACTTGTGAGAAAACATTTGCCCGTGAAGTACTCTAGAAGGAAACATAAAGATCACATCACAGGGGAGAGGCCTTACAGCTGTCAGGTTCGTAGAAAAGTTCACACAGCTATTTGCCTCGGAGATCATAGACAAACACACACAAGGAGAGAGACCAATGGCTTGTCAATCTGTAATAAAACATTTGCCCAAAATCTTACTTTAGATATCATGAAGAACACACACAGGAGAGAGGCCTTACATGCTGTGCAAGTTTGTCAGAAAACATTCACCTCAGAGAACTCATCTAAACCACATGAAAATCACGTGTTTAAGCCCAAAATTTCAACATTAACCTAAGATTTATTTATTTTTTAAGTTATCTGTTTATGTCTGTTTGAATAAAAAAAATCAATTTACATGTCGGCTTAAGACAAAGTTTTAGATTGTTTTAATTTACTTCTAACGTAATTTCAAAAAAACCTTTATCTTTGGCTTTGGAAAAGTTTAATTTTACAGGTGATTTATTAGTTTGAATCAACTTATTTAAAACTGCTTTAGAAATATAAATATGTTCCTTTTTTTTCTTCTTAATACATTTGTTTTATAATACTGTATAAATTTAAATGATTATAATCAGAAATGTTTGAGTAATCTAAAAACACATGAAACAACCACAGCGTTTAAAGCACATTTCAACATCCAACACTAAAAACATTTTTCTTTATTCCTAAAGTTGTCTGTTTATTCTGTTTGAATCAAATCAAAATTTTACATGTCGTTTCAACACAACTTTTAAGATTGTTTCTTCTTTTTGACTCTTGTGAAACAGATGATTTTACAATTTACAGTGGATTTATTTGAATTGATTTTTAAAGACTGTTTAATGGAAATACCTTTTAACAAACTGAATGTTCTTTTATCTTCTTAAAAAACATTTGTTTGTTTATAAAATAACTGTATACATGTTAAAATGAGTTTTATAATCAGTAATGGTTGCGTTGATTAGAGATAATTGTTCAGTGGTTTGTAAACTCTTGACAATCTACATGTTCATAGTTTTAGCCTGTTGTTCTGTTTTGATTCTTGATTTTTTAAATTGTAAATAACTGTTTTAAATCCTCATCTCTGCAGTCTGTTTATGTTATGAAAATATTCCGTGATAAGTAGTTTCATAGTTTTACATCATTAAGTTTATATTTTTACAAAGACATTGAAATATCACAGTGATTGTAAAGGGAGAATGCCGCACTAATATGGAAGACTGGACTTTCGCTCATGGCCCTTATGTACGTATGGTTTGCTCCGTGACAGAGAGTGTTTACGTCTTATGTCGCATCCACATCCATTCTCGCGCGGGTCGGATTTTTTTCTGACCCGCACCCCAAGTGGCGCCACCCAGGGTGGCCAACCTGGCCGACCCTCCTAGCCACCCATTGGCCACCCCACTGGCCATTGTTAATTGTAGTACTGTAGTATCAGTTATGATGTTTTGGATCATTAGTAACATAAATATAACAAAACAAAACAAATATAGCAAGTAGACATTTCCTTACGTCTTTCTGATACTTTTCTCAGGCCAGTTTAACTACAAACGTAAATACAATTGTGAAATTGGCTGATAGTTTTGGTTTGCACCATAGATAGTTGCCGATCTGGCCCACCCTATGAACAATTTCTGGAGGCGCCTGGCACAACCCGACCCGCTGTAAATCAAAAACCGAATCC